>PVIJ01002893.1:0-148084 GCA_004024925.1 Scalopus aquaticus | reverse complement strand
AGCAGACCCACACATAGCTTGTTACTGTTCAGATTTTTCTATAACTTGCTGTTTCAAAATGAGCCAAGATTCTTAAAACTTCACCCAGAATTCATTTGAAATTATGTGGGTCATTTAAATATACTGCAGAACTCAAAAATAATAAGTACAGATCTCTTTCAGAGTGAATTATTCTTACAGTTAAAGACTACTTGGAGAGTCCTGAACTCAGTGAAAAATCATTGATTTTATTTTGGATCTGCAATTGATGAGCTCTGTGACCTTGGGCAACAGTTAAATGACTCTCAGTTACCAGTAATCTGGATCCATAGTTTTCATTGCCTTTCCAGTTAGTTGAATTTAATTGCTATGCAAAGGTTCATGACTAAAATCAGCTGATGGCAGGGACTTGGTTGGCTCCCTTCTCAGTGCTGGATGGTCACCTTCTGTGGTTAATTGCAAGGTAGAAATCAGGGTAGTTGAACTGGAACAGACCCTGGGGGTTGCATTTAATAGCCTGTTTATACAAATGACCAATGTGTAGGCAGAAGAAAAGATGTCTGGAAACAATAATCATCTGATTGAAATAAAAAGGCATTATATCTAATACAATGCCAAATAAAGACATTGATGAAATAGAAAAAAAGTTTATCGAAAACTCCTTGGCATCAAATAAACACTTGAGGTGTTCAGTTATTTGGTGTCACATGATCTGATGGCCTAATGTGCTAGATGAATGTAGCGAGACAGATGATATAATCTGTTTTTCTGGTATATTCTCTGCTGTTAATTAGTTTTGGATTAAGCACATATTATCCCATTTCTCTGAAACCATTTATACCTTTTTCAGAGTTACTGGGGTTGAATTACTTAAATTCAAAATTACTTTTAGCACTAACCATTCAATACATTTCTCAGTCTGTGTTACTCATGTCATCAAAGTTTTCAGTGCACACAGCTTTTCATCTTTTCCAGTTGGTGTTACAACCCTACGTAGGGCTGCCTATCTTTGCTCACCTATGCTTTAACACCATTCTCCTGGGCTGATGGTCTTAGATTTTGATTTCATCTCAACTTCTGCATAATTTTATGCAAAATTTTCACCTGAATAATCTTCAGCAGTATATTCAAGGTCAGTTTGCTCAGTTCTTGTTTGTGTTCCCAGTCACAGCCTTCCATAAAAGTGTTAGAATGTATCATGAATAATTTGGTGTTTTTTTTTTTTTTTTTTGCTACCTGGGAGCCCTGCCTCTAAAGTGAGTCATTTGTATTTTGAGCACTTCAGATTGTTGCACACAATAAGATATATTTTTGGAGGGCATAACTTATTTACCAGAATGCTTGATTTAGTCTCCTGCCCTCACATCATCTCATAAAATGACCCCATGTTTCTTGTACTCAGTGTATTCAAATAAAATAATGCCTGTGTCAGCGATGAGGTAGAATATAACAGGTCCAGAGCTTCTTTAGCATATCTTTCTTCTGTGCAACCTGTGAAAACCTCATCAGGATTCATTATCCAGAGACTAGATAAAGATAGCCTTAATGGAGAAATATATTGTTATAGGGCAAGACCGAAAACTAGCATTATATAAAGCTTTCACACAATGCCTGGTTGTTCAGATATATGTGCCATGCTGAGTAAGATGACTGAGTACAGCAGTTGTATAAAATCAGACTAATATGTCCTATTAATCAGACTAATAGCACACATAATAGAGGGATGTAAGGGGAAAATCATCATTTTAACTACTAGAAGTAGAGAGAAGAGGTAAGGTGAAAATAGAGCATATCTGAATTCTTGCTCACCAGAAATTTAATATGATTTCTGTAAACTTTCTTGTGTTTACAGCATGCATTCCTCTTTAATTCATGTCTCATGGTTTGCATTCCTTCAAATAATTCCACTCTGAAGTTATTTTAGATTTGACTCCATAGAAATTATCTGAGCAATGTAGATCTACCCACTGGTGAGTTACAACTGAATTGTATTGTATTGTTATTTTATTACAAGATGGTGATTATTATTTTAGTGTTAAATGTCAACGTTCAGACTTAAAATGGTCCACTGAACATAGATATTCATCATGATCTATATCAAAATGCTTGGACTGTAGTTAACATTGTCCACATTTTCTTGATCTTCTGGATATATAACATCACAGATGTAGAAAAAAATCCTACATCAGTATATTTGCTTGTCAGGCTCAGAAAGAATAAGAATAAGAATAATAAACTCTGCCTGATCCATGGTGATTTCCTGTCTTGTAAAGCTGTCTTCGACCTGAACCAATTTTTTCATCTGTTCTACTATGCATTTTGTAGTTCCTACACTCCAGACTCTGGGAATGTGGACATTAAGGCTATACTTTATTTAATTCACAGTTGTGTCTTTAGCACCTGTTTCTAGGTAGTTAAGTAACTTGGTAGTTAGGTAACAACAAATATCTTTGAATGAATGAATGCACAGATATTTCAGACTAGATCAGACAACAGAATGCACTTAGGATCTCAGTTTATCTTTTACAGAGTACACATTCTACTGGGGGAGACAGAGAATAAATACTAAACAAAATAAAAAGTAAACTTAATGAGTGATATGTGTATTTTAAAAAAGAGCATGGTAATGAAAGTCAGTAGTGTAATAACGAAGGAGCAGCGAGGAAAGATATGTAAAGTTTGTCATTTTGAATGAGGTTGTCAAGATAAGCCACAATGAGAAAGAGACATTCAAACATAGAGTTGAAGGAGGTAAAATGTATAAAATTGGGAGAACATTCAGAGAATGAGAATAGTGAGCTCTGTTAGCCTAAGACCAAAGAATACCTGCTATGCTAATGTTATGACAAGGATAGTATGGCTGGAGTGATTTATCTCCAATGAGAACATGTGAATGTCTTCTAATGCCCAATTCAGTTTCCATGGGTATAAGGATTAGGTGTAATTAGTGAACAATATGATGAAAAAGAAACCAATAAATATTGGGTACCTAGTATTTGCCCATGCCCTTATATGTTTCCTTATTTCATCTTTATGTTAATCTATTAATATAACTACTATTTTAAAAAATAGGGTAATAACACATAGATAAGTTTTAAGACCAGTACTACAAAGCCATTAAGTAGTGGAACTGAGATTTGATCCCTTTAAGTCCTGAACTCTTGGCTATGGCAACCAATGTCACCGGCATTCATTTCTTTGAGGTCCAACTTTTAAACAAAGCAGATAATCATTTCTAAGTATTTACTAGTGTCATACTGGTAATGCTTTGGGGTGACTAGAGGTGACATTTGAGAAATTCGGAATGTAGTATGCTGCCTATTTCCCAAGATATTTCCATGGACAAAGTCTGAGCTGTAGGAAGAGACGGAATTATTGAGATCGAGGTAGGTAGAGGCAGAGGCAGAAAGAGAAACAGGGTGGGGGGAGGGAGAGAGGGAGAGTGAGAGACAAGCTTCATGAAGAGTTTATGAAAACTCATTGCATTTGTTAAGCGCCAAGAGTATTACTATCCATAAGATATTTTAAAACCCTCATAAATCATTAAGAAATTGACCTATAACCCAGGAGAAGTGGTCAGTTTTAGATAAAAAGGTCAAACAGAAGAAAGCCATTTATCGATAAGACTTTGAAAGATTTTCACCTCACATTTCAATTAGGAAAATGTAAAATAATTAACTAACAGAGATCCTATTCCACACCTACAGGATGTAAAAAATTAAACCGTTACAAATGTTGATGTAGGTAGGTGGAAGAACTCTTGAACTCTCATATGTATAGACTTAGGAAGATTCACATGTCCTTTGACCCAGCCCTTCCACTCCAGTTAATCATCTTAAGGAAACTCATGAAAATGTGCACAAATCAACACTTACACGAGTCAACTGTTTTTGACTACTTATGGTGAAAATAGAAATAATTTTCCCTTGGCAGTGGATTGAACAAACCAATATGCTTTCTTCAAATGATAAAATCCTCTACTACAGTTAAAATTAATAATCTAGAAATTCATGTTCCCATATGGAGAAACATAATTTTGAATGAGAGAATCATGTATCAAATCACATATAGAATATGAAAAAAAATATATATTTAAAACTCAAAAGACAACAGGACACAAATTTAATTTTGCATACACATGGTACAGTAAATACAAAAACGTGCATGGAAACAGGACATAATCAGCTTCTGAGTAGGGTTTACCTTTTGGGTGGGCATAAAACAGGAGGTGAAAGGGAATGTGTTGGGAGGTGGGGTGTTTTGTAGTTTTTCTTTTCTTTGGTAAAAAAAAGTTGAACTCCCAGTGATGTGATCTTGGCATCAAGGTAGGGTTTAATCTCCAAAAAATTCCTCCTGAAAAATAAACAAGCCAATTAGAATAACAAATGAGAAATTCACTGATAACATCTTAGATAAAACTAGAAGATAAGGAATTTCCATAAACTACAGATTATGAAGGGTAGCAAGTCAACTATAGTAGTAGAATGGGAACAAGAGAAAAATTGAATGGTAGCAATAGAGAGAAATGAATGAGGACAATCTGTGCACCCCCCTCAACAAATAGCTACTTTTGAGGGGAAAGATCCCTCTGTACTTGGGGTGGAAACATGGAAAGACATAGTTGAGAATGACCAATGAAACTGGAAAAAGTTCCAAAGTCTCCAATCAGTGTTATAAAATTATCATATTTTATATGATATTATATCATATTTATAACACAACCAGTGTTATAAAATTATTTTATGCAAATAACTTAATAGCTAACTCCAGAGACATGAAAAAAAAATCAAGTTCCTCAGATAATTGCAATTTATAATCAAATGGACATTTAAGAAAGCCACTAATTAACTTCCATTTACAAGTTAAATAAAAGAATAAGAAAGAAGTCCAGAATGTGAGAATACTATAGACGAATGGTATATCTTAGACTACTAGTCTCTTTAATTTTGTTTCTAAATCAAAATTTCCATAGCTTTTTCAAGAAAAAGAAATTTGAAACAAATATGGCAGGAATCTGTTTATTCAGGGATGGGAGAAATTAAGTGTTTCTGTATTTGGCATATTTCATAATGGAGAAAAAGAAATAGTTATAGAAAATAGGCACCATTGGACCTTAGCTTTACCCAATTTGACTCTCCGGGTCCCAGTTCCAAATTATTGTAGGAGAAGGAACCCTATATCAGTT
This sequence comes from Scalopus aquaticus, assembly GCA_004024925.1. NCBI lineage: Eukaryota > Metazoa > Chordata > Mammalia > Eulipotyphla > Talpidae > Scalopus > Scalopus aquaticus. Next base: position 142,920 of record PVIJ01002893.1, on the reverse strand, counting down.
CCATTAATTGTCATTTGTGGCAAAGTTTACATCATTCAAATCGGCCCACATAGCAAATATGGGGCCAATTCCCCAGAGTAGTGATCTTGGTTTTATAGAAACTCTAAAAATGTTTACTGCAGGTCAGAAGGGCAGGAAGAATTTTTGCTGTAGATTTAAAAAATTAGACACAGCTGGATTTGGCTAGATTTGGCTTTCACAGTTTGATGCCACTAATAGATCCTGAGACTCCTTTTTCACTTTCCTGTGTTTTTTTTTCTTTATTTTCCCAAAAGAAAGAAATGCTTGCAGCAACAGATATCAGCAGATATGTCCTGATTGCTGAAGATCACAAATAAATAACTTTTTTCTAATAAATGCTAAAATATTTTCAGATACAGTCATGGCCCAGCCAAGATGACTCAAGAGTTTTTATACAATGCTGTTACTGAAGACATAAAAAAACAAAAATTGATAATAACATCAACATCAACACAGAATTGCATTCCAAATCAAATAGGTCAGAAAGGATTATCAAAAACACCGAAAATTTACTGAGGAAATCTGTTCTATTACTTTATACCAGCTCTTTGTTTTTGTGTTTTTATGCATTCTGTTGGTAGAATAAGTTTGTGAATATGACCCATAAGAGATTTTTTTTAAAGCTCATTCTTTAATGTTTATTTTGAAAAATTATAGATTTAAAAGAAATTGTAATAATGGAAAGTTCCAGGATATTCTTCAGCCACTTCTCCCAATGGTTACATCTTTCATTGACTGTTATATAAAGTAAGTCAGTACCAAAAATTTTTGTCAGTATGATGTTGTATATATCACTGCCACTTTATCATATGGGTAGATTCCTGTAACTACCATTTCAATCAAGATGCAGAATTCCACCATCACCACAAAGATCTGCTGGTGTGGAAATCAAAGTAGAGAAATTTACCTCTTTTAAGACCCTCTACTTTCCTTCACTTATAATTATTTTAAATATTTATTCTGCATACATGAAGATTCACATTAGAGAATATTGTGAAGTTGCTTTGACTGTTAAAATTTAGAGCACTCAAGAAGAGCAGTCTTTTACTTAAGTGTGCATTTGGTTCTTTTTTCCTCTGGCTGTTGTAAGATTCCTGCTTGTGACAAATCCTTTCAGCTTCCATTCATTTGAAAATGTCTTTTTAATCTTCATTCCTGAAGAAAAAGGCAAAGAATTCACTCCTAGAGATCAGGTTAAAAAAAAGGGGGTGGGGGTTCTTAATTCTTTTCTTTCAGAACTTGAAAATCATGCTATTTCTCTCTGACAGCCAAGATTTTTGATGAAAAATTTATTGTCATTCAAATTTTCCCCCTGATAGATGTCATTTCTCTCTTTCTGCTTTTAAGGTTTTTTTTCTTTGTTTTTAGTTTTATTTTGATATGTATTGTCCTGGATTTACTGGAGTTGATGTTATTTGGAGTTCAGTTTTTTTTAAATCTGTTGACTCTTGTCTGTTTTTTATATAGTGTTTTTACAAAGTTTGAGAAATGTTTTAAGTATTTTTCAACCTCACCCTCTTTCTCCTGTACTTTGAAGACCCCTTTGTCACAGTTCATCAGATCTGTAAGATCTCAGTTCACCACTGAGATTCTGTTCTCTTATTTCCTGTTTATTCCCTCACTATTGTTCAGATTAGGTAATTTCAAAATTACTATAGTATCTTCAAGTTCAACAGTTCCTTTTACTCTGTGCTCTTCATTCTATTGTTGAACCATCATCTGAGATTTTATTTCAGTTATTTTACTTTTCAGCTTTAAAATTTCCATTTGGCCCTTTCTTATATTTTCCATTTCATAGCTGACATTTTTCCTGTTTCCATTTGCTTCAAGCATGTTCATAAGTGCTCACTGAGACATTTTATGATGCCTGCTTTAAAATCCTTGTCACCTAATTCCAATGTCTCTGTCACTGGCATTTGTTGAATATCTCTTCTCATTCAAGTTGAGATTTTTCTGGTTCTGTTACAGGGCAGGGAGAGAGGGGCACCCCCAAAGCCCCAGACCTGCCCTGGTCTAAATGAGTTCTGCCATCTGCCACATCAATACAAAACATATAGGACCTTTTGTGGAAAGAAACTTTAATACAATTAGAAAAGGCAGAGAAGACAAAGAATATATTATCTAAGTCAAGCACCCAATGTTATCCAACCCCTCATGGGTAAAAGTACACCCAAAAGGGATTGGCCCAAAGCAAGTCTCAAAATCCTGCCACAAGTCTGGAATAGCTTTTGGCAGGGACCCACACGTAAGGGTCAGAAACAGCCAGACAATTCTGTGAGGAACCAAAATACCTTTCGGCAGGGACCCATCCATAAGGGTCAGAAACAGTCCAACATTTCTAAGCAGAACAGAACATAATCAAAACCAAAATCAACACAGCCATCGTTAACTTCCCCACGGGTCTCTCACCCACATCTATTTCAATCAGTCCAGGCCAGTGCAGCTTCTTTACAAGTCTCTCTGCTCCTTGGACCTCTTCTGGCTTTCCATCCTTCTTCCATCTTCTCTGTGTGTCCTCTGTCTGTGTGTCCTGTCTCTCTTCTCAATCTTCTTATATCCTGCTCAGTTCTACCCTACCTTGGGTGGGACAGGGAACCTGGGACAAACCCTTTTCCCTGGGGACCACCCTGTTACAGTTCTTAATATAACACACAACTTTTTATTCTATCCTGGACCTTCTGGATATTATGTGTTGTACTCTGGATCTTAGCTAAATCTTCTATTTTAGCTGCCCTCTTCTGACACCGCATCATGGGGGAGGAGGATGCTTCCTTACTACTGCCAAGTACCCTGCTTGCCTCTGTTGATGCCTCAGGAATGCTTTATTATAGCTGAGTGGAGGCTCCCCTTTACCCATTTTAGCTGTCCTTCCACCCCCCTCCCTACCTCCTCCAGTCTTCCTTCCTCTCTGGTAACCACTATTCTGATCAGAACCCAAGGGTTTGTTTTTGTTTTGTTTTATTATCCACTTGTTTTGCTTGTTTTATCTTTCACATATGAGTGAAATGCAGTATTTGGCTTTTTCCTTCTGACTTAGCATAATGCTCTCAAGGACCATCCATGCTGTTGCAAGTGGCAAGATTATATCTTTTTTTTCCTTAACAGCTGAGTTGTATTCCATTGTATATATATAGAGCACATCTTTATCCACTGATTTGTTGATAGACATTTAGATTATTTCCATACATTGGCTATTGTGACTGTGTCACAATACTATAATGAATATGAAGCTGCATATGTATTTTTTTTAAAGATTTATTTATTAGTGCATACAAGCTGAGGTGTAGGCCAGAGGTGTAGGGTGGTGAGGGGGTTTACCAGAGACAGAGTGGGACAGGCATATTGACTGAAATACAGTGCTGAAATACAATGGTAGACAGGAGAGTTATGCTGCGCCATGTGGGACTCTCCCTGGTCGGGTATCAAACTCATGCTGCAATGGCTCTGGATAACTTCATTGTGCTGCACTTAACCCGTTGCACCACCAGGGAGGCCCTGCATATGTATTTTCAAATAACTTTTTTGCATTCTTTGGGTAAATACCCCAAAGTGAAGTATCTGTATCATAGGCTACCTCTATTCTTAGTACTTTGAGAAATCTCCAAACTTTTTCATAGTGGTGCGCCCTATATATTACCATTCCCACCAATAGTATACAAGAGTTTCCTTTTTGCCATGTCCTTGTTGATGCTTATTGTTTTTTGCCTTTTTAAAATTTTTTAAAGGTGAAATGTCCATGCATTGAAATACGTAACTCTTAAGTGTACAATTTGGTGATTTTTTAACAAATGCATTTACTTGTTTAACCTGCAGCCCTCTACTTCTGCCAAGCATGGAACAAGGTCAGCCAGGCAAAGAAATCAAGGGTACATGCAAGAAGGTGATTATAACAATTCCCCAGAGAATTTTAGTAAGGCAAGGAGAGGAGTATAGACAAGGACATTGGGGGTAGTCAGAGGTGATGGACAATGAAACGGAGATAAATTCAGTAGATTTGAGCTTCATAGGTGGAAGGATAATATAGGACAGTTTCATATTCACTGTCACAGCTCTGTGACAGCATAGTGGCTAACTAACATAATACTGTCAAAATATGAAAATACTTTGAACTTTTTTGATTTGGAATAATCCTAAAGTTTAATTTCCCTGAGAATAGCTTTCTTTCTTGAGGCCACTTATAGATTGGTGCATGCACTTATAAATTGCTTCTCAAACCTGCTAACCTTGCCATCAATGTGTGAATTAAGAGATGAAAACTTGTTTCATTGCCGTTGTTATTTAGTTTAGATGTCAATTCAACAAGTCTTCTAGAAAGATGTCTTTCAGATTTGCAGTTTTATGACCAAATGCATCACCCTTTAATTGGAGAGTTTTGGTCCTGATGAAACATTTAAGAACCTTTTTAAACTTTGTATTTGGAATCAAATTTAGCAAATTACAAAAATCATCCCTCCAAGAGTGCAGTGTGACCTGTGTTTTTCTGCTGCCCTGCTAGGTCATTTAAAATTCAAAAAGAAAAAAATAAGATGTCACAATCTATGAAACCAAAGGCTTATTTATACTCAGATTTTAACTAATAGAAAGTCTTTGTTTTATTGAAACTTACTATCACCTAAAATATGTATTATGTTTAGTATTTTCTTCATTTATGTAATTTATATCCTCTGTATGGAAAGCCCTACAGGAATAATTCATGAGTAGAATTGTTATGAATAGATGTAGCTGGTCACTGGCAAGATACAAATTCAATCCTAATTCACTGGTGATAATTTCAGCTGATACATTTTCTTTATTGTTTTATTAAACACAATTTTATAATTTTACTATAATATGCTTGGGTTAAAGATCACCATCAAAAGCTATGAATAGTGCAAGAAGAGTTGATATGTTTTCTCAACAGATTTTGAGCTCTGTGACTTTAGAAGGTTGTCTACTGCCTCCCACTGTGTTTGGACTTCTCCGTTATCCCCACTGTGTGATATTCTCATGCTAAATTTTACACTCTGCTTGTTATTTTCCTAAATTACTTCTTAGGAAAGACAAAGAAGAAATTAAGTAACTAATTTTGAGCATTTTAAAAAATGCTTCACAATACAAAATAACACCCTTTTTAAAACTTTTACAACATGATTATACATATTATCGTTTGGCGATTAGAGGGATTTATCTATTTGTTCCCATATTCCATTCAGTAATCTTTAAGGGATCTAGTCTGCTGTATTTTTAGTAGTTTTCCCTCCTTCAGTTTATTTGTCAGTGGCTTTGTATGTTTAACAACTATTTGGCTTAATTTTTATCAGTTTCATGAAGCTTTGTGTTTGTTGCCAGATTTATAATTGTACTTGGCACTATATTTGCAGTATATTCACAGATATTTGTAATATCTGGCAGTTAACAGGAAATAGATAAAACACTTTGACATAGGAGAGGAAGCAGAGACTAGTGATTAATTCATCAGTGAACATATTTGTGTTGCTAAGGACTTTGCATCCATATGCATTTTGCAGCTGCAAGCACACAGAAGTATCGAAGAAGACAACCTTCATAGGGTTATTTCAGTCCTATGAAATAACCATTACTATTATTATTCTCAGTACACACGTAAAGAAACTGAGGCTTAGACATGTTGAAGTTGCCAAAATTAAAAAATCAGTTTTGTAAGTGGCAGGGCCAGAGATTGAACCTGTAAATGTGACTTTCAAAGTTCTAAAGACATCATAGAAAACATAAATAATGTCAGCTTGATTAAATGTTTTAGGGAAAAGCAAAGCAAAAAACCAGGAAACAAGTCAAGATCAATAAAAGCTGTTAAAGATGCAATTGTGTGATCTGGGCGATTAATTTTACATGAATTCAGGAAGGGATGTTGATTCATAGAATTAGAAAAAAAAAGTGTTTAGAGATCATTTAGCAATGTCCTCATTTTCTACATGAGGAATCCAAAGCCAAGGCAGGTAAATTGATTGCCCCAAACCACATGGGTCTTAAAATGACAATCCCTTGTTTTTTTCCAAGATAGGTTTATATCTAATAAAAAAAAATAATTTATATATTATTTGTGAGAACATAATTGTTCAATAAGGTATATCATGAAGTTAGCCAAAACTAGAGAATATGAACTTAGTATTACAGGGAAACAGAATTGGAGGGAAAAAGTGGAATGATTTAACCATAAATGCAGGCTACACTAAACGCATGCATCTGTAGCAGGCTGTTGGACCCTAAGGATTCAGAAACAATGAAAGCTTTCAGTATTAGGGAACAAAGGTACACCCAACAATAAGGATAACGTACCAAGTGCAAGGTGAATTACAAAAATACTCTGGGTATTCAACAGTGGGGAGGAATTAATTCAGCCTTAAGAGATCCTGATGTGATGCTTCACAAAAGAGTAACATTTGAGTTTGACAGGCACCTAAGGGATGGAAGGCTATTCCAAACAAAAAGAATAGCATAGGTAAAGATAGCAAAAGGCAAAGTGTGTTCATGGAATAAAAAGAAATTCAGTGATCCTCTATTTATGCAGGAGTCCGAGAGTTAAAGGGTTCTCAGCTTATGGCAATTACAGAATCATTCTTTTCCAAAAAGTCTTGCACATTTTAAAATTTTGCTTAGTACAAAATTCATTAGAATGCATTTCTCTCTTCTGCTATCAACATTCAGCAGCCTCACTGTTGACATTCACGTTTGAATAGTTGTCATTAGCGATACGGGTTGACCACCTGTGTGACTAACCACACTCTTCAGTGTGACTGAATTTTGCCTAGAGGCTTATGAAGAAATGTGTCAATTTATCCAGACAGTTTCAACAATCATATAATGCAATAAAAGGGTAACTAGCTAAAAACAACAACAGCAACAACAAAAACACCAACAAAATAGGAACTAACGCAAGGATATTCTTTATAATTTCATAGCAAAAAAAAAAAATCTCCCCTTTATGGTATCTATTGCTTGCTATATGTTCTTACCTCAAAACATTTATCACTCATAAAAGTTATTTTGTTTTTTTATGCATAAAGCAAAAGCTTTCACATTTCTTAACATTTTTATGCCTCTGTGGAATCCTTTGGTCAACTCTGTTTGCAAGGATTTGAGGGACATTTACATCATAAAAACTTGCATTTGTTTCTGTCTTACCTCCCTGAATAGATAGGGTCTTGAGGGGAGGATGATATATTACCCATCTTGCCCAGTATTTTCTGACTCTATCATGTAGTAGGTGTTTAATTAATAAGAAATAGGTATTAAGAATAAGTGAAAGGAACTGTGGCGAAAGGCCTACTGACCTGAGGATTTAGATATTGGCTAGGGTAAGTAAGTCTGATAAGAAGTTAGTTATATAAGAAAAAAGATTGTCTGAAATAATGGGATTTCAGGGAGCTAAAAATATGCCCTTTATTACTGCTTCCTGGATTTATGAAATAAGACACAAAAGTTTTTTTAGGTAAACTATATAAATAGTATATAACTATAAAACAGATAAGCTGCTTGGAGATAATGATCGGAATTTTGCTCTCAATAATTTTCCATCGACTTAATCCATAGTGTTGCATAGACTTAACTCTCATTTCATCAGAGTAACAGGCACTATAGGGTCCCCCCAAAGGGAAAGCCCCTTATCACTTGGCAAAGAGCAAATCAGATGTTATTTGTTCATTCTAGAAATAGTAATTATATACCTATTGTGTGCTAAGCAATAGAATTATGAGATTGAATCATCCCTGGGTTCTCATTTTTGAACTGAAGTGAATAAGCTATTTCAATATAAACTGATGGCTAGCTACGGGGCATGAAGGGAGAACTCAGGAAGAGCCCAAAGTCTGGACTTAGAGGGTGCTAATAATCTTTCTTATGAGATAACCAGGATGTGACTTGAAGGAAAGAAGAGTAAGAGCCCTTCAGTAAAAAAGGAGAGTGTTCCAGACAAAAAAGGAGAGTGTTTGAGACATATAGAACATTTTTAATGGTTGGAAGGTAGAATATGAATGGAGGGAGAGATGGAGGGATGGAAGAAAGAAGGAAAAAAGCAAAAATGAGGCAGGAAAGGCTGATGGAAAATGGATCAGGAAGGACTTTGCAGGCAATTTTAGGTACTCTCTAGGTACTCTAAAGGGGATTATTATTAACTGTATGGTACCTGGCTGGAGAGCAACAGTGTAGATGGTCCCTTAGTGAAATGCGCTAAGATGAAAGGATACTATTTGGGAGACCTGAACATCAGCAGAGAGCTTGAAGAGAAGGAAGCAGTTTTGAGAAGCATATAGTTTTAATGTTCAAATACAGTTTAATGTTTAATGTTCAATGCTGACGTCAAGAGAACTCAGTGGCAGGTTAGTTGAAGCTGTCAACTCTGATGCCGATGTTCTCTTGTTGAAGTGGAGAGACACTGTGCCATTCTTTAATCAAGGGAGGTTGGTGGGGCCAGGGGAAGTTAATTTAGGCTTATTTTAGATTGATGAGTTTGGAGTATCTGGGGTTCATTGTAACAGAAATGTCCAGTTGGCTGTAGGAGATAAAGAAAAATGAAACACAAGAAGGTAATCTAGGTTGGAGATTAAGATTTGAAGTTAACAGGAAATAATTTGATCCAGGTGTTGGCATTGTAAAGTCCAAATCAAGGAAATACTGAAATATTGAAATGCTCCACTGACTGTTAGTCCAAGATATAAAGATGATTCTGAAAAACAGATCCTTTGGGGAGTGGTTATTACAAAAATTTCAGGATTTCCTATTGGGTAATTACAAAGCAAGTTAATCTAAAAACTTACACTTAGAATATAATATGAGCTACAGTTGCAACTGGTTGCCATGGATTCATTTACTAATGGATGTTTGTTTTTGTTTTTGCTTCCCTTTTTTTCTGTTACATCTGGAACAAATACTCTCCTAGCTTCATCTTTGCCCAATATGTGATCTGGAATAGCTCAATACAATTAGTAACTTCAGTTCAGTGCATTGCCAAGATTGAAGCAGCAAAGTGTGGTAACTCCTACAAATTAAGATTCACTGTTAAGTATCTTCAGGGTGTCCTGGCTCTACATGATTAGCTTCCCTGTTGACCATATGCTCTCGCAGAATTTTACCATCCTGTCTTCAGAGAATATCGACACCCAATGATCAGGACATAGCTGAGAGGATTCTACTGCAAGAAAACTTAGAATCTACCAAAGTCAACCTAGTCAAGAATGGTAACTCTTGGAAAAATCTTTAAGGTTATTTTAGGCCATGTTTACAACTGTGGGTCAAGAACCATTCGTGGGTTGTGAAATCATTTTGGTAGGGTACAACTAGTTTGTTTTAAAAATGGAATCAGAACAAAACAGTGTAGAATGGAAGAGAAAAAATTAAATTACAGCACACACAGGACAAGTAAATATTAGTTTTATGGAACAGCATGCATGAATGGAAACAGAGAAGAAGGGCATTTTGGTAACAACAACCACCTGAGTAAAAGTAGGAAAGCACGAAAAAGTAAGGAATGTGTGAGAAGTATCAAGTAGTTCGTGGACTGACTGTTATTATAGATGTAGATGATTTATGGAAGATAACACTGGGCATTTATTGGAACATATATAACAATGGACCATGACAAACAACTAAGAAATTAGTAAGTTATTCACTAGACAAGATAAACCATGGAAGGTTTTGAATTAGGGGGTCATATTGTACAGAGTCCAGGTAGGGTTTGTAGAAATAATCTAGATACAAGGGACTCAGAATCTACATGTGTCAAAGTTCAGGACTTTGCTCATGTTTTTCTTCCCTCTGCCTGGATGCTCTCCAACACAACTTCTACCGACTTACATTATTTACTTCTAGTCTTTCATATTTTGGTGAAATTTCTTCTCTAAGGGAAAGTTCTCAACCTTGAAGACTAGATTAAATTCTCCCTATTATATAAATCACACTTAGGCTCAAATAACTAATGCGTTAGTAGCCAGTGTCTGTATCATCTGCTAGAATATGCAGTACATTGCTGAGGAAATTTGCCTTATTGAAAGAGCATCCTTGGCCATTAGAGTGGTCCCTTAAACACTATTGATTATTAGTAACTTTTTATTGAATAAGAGTGTGATGACAGTTACTACAGAAAAATTAAATGCAGCAGACATTGGAAAGGAAACGCCAGTAGAACTCAGGGATTTCCTAGATATTGAAACAAATACAAAGGAGGAGCTAAAAATTCAGTCATTCCTCCTTTCAACAAACATTGGTTCCACATCTGCTCTGTGTTAGAAACTGATTTTCCCCTTGGGAAAATAGAGATGAGTGAGACATAATTTCCTAACATAAAGACACACATAGTTCACAATTTGAACAAATTCTTAGGTAGTGCTTACTATAGGCCAGGTAGCATTTAAAGTACTCAACATACACTAAACTTACAACAACTTTATGAGACAATTATTATTATCATTTTGGAAATGTTGAAACTAAGAAAAGGAGCTAAATAACTTGTCCAGGTTCACACTGGAAAGTGGCAGAGCTGGAATTTGGTTCCATTTTCATAACTACTCTGCTATACTGTTACTCTAATCTGGAGTATGGAACATAGACAGGTAAGCGTATTGTCACAGAATGACAGTTACCCATAGACTTACATGGTCCAGAAGTAGCTCATAGAAGCAAGTGGTCGTCTATCCAGTAGGGACAGTCAAGGAAGACTCATGAGGGAGAAAACATGTAGAATTGCGTTTTGAGAGAAATGTTGAAGTTTGCCAAATGGGAAGAATAATGGGGAGAGTATTCTCTTTTTAAAAATATATTTATTTTTATTTATGCATACAAGAACTGGGGTGTAGGCCAGAGGTGTGGGGTGGTGAGAGGATTCACCAGAGACAGAGTGGGGAGCAGAACAGGCATCTACCGCAGTACACTGCTGAGAGGAGGAGTGGGCGAGGCAGGAGAGGTCGGCTGTGCCATGTGGGAAGCTCCCTGGCCAGGGATCCAACTTGTGCTGCAGTGGGTGACGATAGCTTGATAGTGCTGAGACTTAACCCCTTGTGCCACCAGGGAGGCCCTGGGGAGAGTATTCTGAGTGACAGTCTTTCAAAGCAAAAATGTATGAGATAGCAATGCTTAGGGGGATCTACAATTAGTTTGAGATTTCTGGGGAACTCCTGAGGTAAAATGGTTTGTGGGAAAGTTTCATTTGCCGCCTGAATAAACTGACACCTGATTCTGAAGGCTGTAGGGCACGGGAGGAATGGGTTGTATATGATACACAACCAGACTTGCTTATTAAAAATAGTATCTCAGCTCTCACTGAAGCAGCTAGAATAAGGAGATGAGTAGAAGCAGAGACATAGTAAAGAGGTCACTGCTGTCAGTCAAGGAACAGAATGAGGGATCAATGTAAGGAAGGAGTAACAGCGAGCACAGAAAGAAAAGAATTCAAACGTTTCAGAACTTCAAGATGCGCTAGATGTTAGGGAGTGAATTAGAGTAAGTAAAGGTTTTTGCACGGTTCTTGACTTATGAAATCAGACCACTGAAAGGCGAGTGGAACAGACAATCGAAAGGGGGGAGGATTTTAGAGGATAAAGATAGTGGGTTCTCTTTGGAACATGTTTCATTAGGGAGAGGCTGACTTTCTGGGTAAAAAATCTTGCACTCATAGTGTGAGGCCCCCACTACGTAAAACTCTTGAATCTCTCAAGTGTTAGTGGAAGCAGGGCATGAATGAAATCACTGAGAAGGAAGAAAACAAAGATCTGAGTACTGAGACAGAACCTCAAGGGATCACTCACAACAGGGCTTGGAAGAAGAGCTGGAGGAAAAGAGTAAAACACATTCAGAGAGACAGAAGGCATTCAGCCAGTTGAATCACACGTCCCAGAAACAAGGGAGGCACACCCCATGACTGTCATATGGCAAACTCCTATTTATTGCTCTTCAAATTTCAACTCAAGTACTGCCATCTCTAGAAAGCCTTCCCTGACTGCCCCTTCCCATGCAAATGCCTCTTGCTGGCAACTGTATTTGCATACAACTTTCACATCTCTGCCTGAACATTTCTTAACTCTTGACTGTCAGTACCTTGAGGGCTAAACCAGTAATTCCGTATCACATTGTCTATGGCAAATGCTTAATAATTATTGAATGAAGCATGTTGGGAAGCACCGGAAGCCATTTAGATTCCTTCAGAAATGGCTACTACAAAATATAACTAATGTTGTTATATATCACATGATGCTCTTAGAACATGAAGTTACTTGAAGTTCTCCAAATAACCATGTCGATCTCCATTCCTGGAAAGCCCATTGCCTATTAACGGCCTTGTGAAGTTCTAATATTCTCTCAGCTGCAAGTCACATCTGCCAGGAGGGGTTTTTCACTGCCAATCGAGTGAATAAACCATTATCAATGCCCTCAGCCCCAAGAATTAATCATCTTTCTTCTTGATTGAACATGTCTGGTTTTTGTTTTTGTTTTTGTTTTGCAATGCAATAGCTTTTTTTCCCCTTGATGGCACATTATTATTCTGATGCATTAGTCTGTGCCTCACATGCTGGACTGTGAGATTCTTGAGTGAAAAACCAATGTGTATCAAGCAGCTGTCACAGAAGCCAGCACATAGCAAGTATTTGGAAAATGGGTGAGAAACAGTGATTCTGGTCTCCTGGTCTTCGAGTGGGCTACCACTAGAGGGCACTGGCAGTCAATAAGACGGAAGTGCTTGGGGTGTTCGGGTGCCAGGGTCACAGGCTGCTTGTGAAGGCGCCGGAACTCAAACCTGGGCTTGTGTTTTACCAAGGCGTCAGGATAGAGGGTGGATGCGCTTATTTCTGGCTCAGCTTCTGTGCTCCGAATGCCTTGTTGGACTTCTAACTACTCTCTCTGTTTCTATGCTTCACTAACTGACAACCTATTTTCCTTTCTTCCTCACAAGCATGTTTAAGAAACAACTCTATTCAAGTTATTTCTTCTTAACACATTGTATAAGGTCCTTTGCAACTGCTCCAACCTGCCTTTGCAATTGTGTGCCCACCAATGGCAACAATGTTCACTCCCTGGTCAGTACCACACTGCTCTTGTTGGAAAGACCATGCACTCTCAAGCTTCCATGCTATTAGCTCAGGCTGCTTCTTCATCTATAAACACCTTTTTCCACCTCTCTGACTCCCACTTGTCATACAAGGTTTTTATCATCTACCAGGTGAACAGTTTTCCACCCATCCAGGAAAATTTTATTCTTCTCTCTTCTGGGTATTATGGGTTTTTAAGAATATACCTTTAATGGTATTTATTTGCTTATGCCACTCCTCCAGTTTAATATTTTCTCTCCAATGTAAGTATCACAATTCAGAATCTAATTCACTTGCAATTAAAAATAGCTAGAGAGATAGAGCGTCTTTCATTGTCACTAAATAGGCCAGCAAATCCAGGATAAATGTTGAAGACGCTCTCCCTATGGGGGTCTCCAGATAGGAATTTTAAAGCACATTATCCTCCAGATTAGCAAAACTTCTGTGGCTCAAGATCGCAAATAGATGGCATTTGTGTCGTTATCTCTTCTCCTTGTGCACAACAGTCTTTACTTGAAATTTTAAGACAGGCCAGTAAGGAGCCAGTAATCCCTTGGGATTCATTCTATTTGCCATTTGGAGCCTGTAATAAAAGTGAAACCACTAAGCAAAACATACACATTTATCTTACCTTGTATATACCTTGCTGTCATAAATACTAGGCGTTGGCTAACATCATTTCCTCTGCTGGGAGGGAATGACACACCCATTCCTCCTGTCGCCCATTCCGTACATCTAGTGTTCTCATATTTCACCTTTACAATGTTACTGCAATCTTATCTCTTCTGTGACACTCCCCCAACTTTCAGAAGTTAGCTTTGACTTTCCCTATCCATGTTCCCATTTTGTTTTTGAATAGTTATATTAGTTGGAATGGTTTGTTTCTTCTTCCTCCCTCCCCCACTCCTTTGAGCCTATGTGTTCCTTGATGAGAAGGTCTATGTCTTCTTATCTCCATAGCTCTGGCATTTGACATAGCGTCTGACACAGCATGCACTTATTCAACAAGCACCAACTGCCAAAGTAGCCGTCCTTGTGGTTTGTGTAGTTGAAATTTTTTCTGGCTGAGTTTCCTGGAGGTAGGCCAAGACAATGAACACGTGAAATTTAGAAATCCCAGAAGGTGTGATTAGGGAAGCCTGCTGCAGGTGACAGGATCGCACCCAGCAAGGGTGTTCTCTAGATAAATCCCCAGAGAGGTAAGACTGCCCAAATCAAAGCAGACTCCTTCTTTGAAAGGTCTAGAGAAACTTGAAGCCTTCTAGAACAAGCATGGAGATGGGAACCAAAGTGGAAGACTTATCCTACAAAATGGAATCACTGGAGGAGACGCATATTTGATTTCCCATTATCAGGAGAAAGACTAAAATTTAAGAGTTAAGACATCTTGAGCCATAACTGGCCTGTAGCATATTATATTTGGGGGTGGATGGAGCCATAGGAAGTGATTCAGGACTGCTGGATGTTTGGCAGGACTAAATGGATCTACCTGTTAGAAGCTGGGAAGGCTGTGCCAGGGTTTTCAATGGGTCTGATGGCAGGTACTGTGTCCATCTCTGTATCCCTGGCATGAAGTTCACAGTAGAGACTCAAGAAATGTTTGCTGAATTGTGAAATCATGATTTTTTTTCTACCAGGGTCATTGGGTGACAGACCTAAGGCAAGTGTTTAGTTTTAACTGATTTGGGCAGAATAGAAAGCAAGAATGAGCGATCCTGAACCCATACTAAGGTTTCTAATGTAAACGCAAACCTGATTATCTAATACCTGGAGGTTTATCTGACTTGAAGTCGGCTGTACTGTTAAGTCCTGTGTGATGCTACTCCATTTTTAAGGTGCTATTTTAGCTTATCAAAACAAAGCATTTTCTCTCTTCCCATATTTCATTTAAAAAGCCTGTCTGTCATGTTAAGATATTTTTATCAAGTTTACCAGGCTGCTTGTCAAAAGTTTGTTAAAGTTAATCACTCAGAGAATTATAAACATCTTTAGTCTCAGATGTGGTTGTATTGGAGGAAGGGAGGGGGAAAGAGGAAAAAGAGAAGGGTGGCGGTTGACTTTTCAAAGCCCATTTCCATATTAAGTCTTTGAATTGCTTCTCTACTGCTCTTCCCCATGGGTCTGAGATTTATTAACCATGTTGATATGAATGGGAAAGACTCCATGTAAGGAAAGTTCGAGGAGATGGTTAAGAGTTTTTCTTGGCTATATTCTCATATTTTTCTTCATGCAATAGGATAATGGTACTTCTCTTGAAGAACTATTGATCATTTGTTTTTGTCTTGTGAACACTGTACACAGCTGATGATGTTTCTCTTTGCACTGGTGGTATTTGTGCAATGCTTGACGGCTTTGTACCTCACTTCTAGTGAAATCATTTTTCAAACTAAATCAAAGTAACCACCACTGGGCCTCCCTGGTGGCACAATAGGTTAAGTTCAGCACAGTGCTGCTGTCGGCAGCTGTGGTGTGAGTTGGATGCCCAGCTGCTGGGGAGATGCCCACATGGCACGGCAAACCTTTCCTGCCTTGCCTGCTGCTCCCCTCAGCAGTGTATTTTGCTCGATCTGCGTGTTACGTTCCTAACTCTGTCTCTGGTGAACCCTCTCACCACCCCACACCTCTGACCTGCACCCCAGCTTGTATGCATAAATAAATAAATCTTTAAAAAAAAACAAGCCACCTTTAATTAATTAATTCATTCATTCATTTATTTAAACATTAGCTTGTATGCATAAATAAATAAATGTTTAAAAAAACAAGCCACCGTTATATATGTATGTATGTATGTATTTATTTAAAGATTTATTTATTTATGCATACAAGCTGGGGAATAGGCCAGAGGCATTGGGTGGCGAGAGGGTTCATCACAGTCAGAGTGGGGAGCAGAACAGGCAGATTGACGGAAATACACTGCTGAGGGGAGCAGGGGTGAGGCAGGAGAGGTCTGCCGCGCCTTGTGGGCAGCTCCCTGGCCGGGGGCATAGAACTCGCTTCGCTGCTGCTGCCCACAGCTCCACAGCGCAGCGCTTAACCACTGCGCCACCAGGGAGGCCCCAAAAGCCACCATTATTGAATACCTTAGTAGGTTCTAGTCACTGAAGCTTAGCATCCACTAAATTGTCACTGCTTATTGTAAATTATGAATTAATATCCACTCCTATCTCCCTTTTCCAAAAGAGAACTGAAACATATAAAAATTAAATTAGGTACACATGGATTGCTCAGCCATAGTTTTACATAATGTCACAGTTCATGTCTCAGGTTCATTTAGACCACAGGTTCATTTAGACCACAAACTCAGGTACAGATAAAATGTCTCATTTATTTACTTTTATCAATTCAACAAAAATTGTTCTTTAAGCTTGCTTTGTGAGGAAGGCGCAAAACTCCCATCACGGAGCCTCCCTGGTGGCCTAGGGATTAAGTCTCAGCACTACCATCTCGAAGGCCCATAGCTACAGCCTGAGTTCAATCCCCGGCCAGGGAGCTTCCCACATGGTGCAGCAGACCTCTCCTCTCTCGCCCGCTGCTCCCCTCAGCAGTGTATTTCATTAAACCTGGCTGTTTCGCTCCCCACTCTATCTCTGGTGAATCCTCTCACCGTCCCCCACCCTCCACCTCTGGCCCGCGCACCAGTTTTTCTATGCAAAAATAAATTTTAAAAAATATAAAAAAAGAAAACAACTCCATTATGGTCACAACTGGGACTCACCACACCAATGAATTTCGCTGAGGTGCTAGAGTAGCGTGTCCCCAATCCCCCAAACACCATGGAGATTCTGTAAAATTTGGAACTCTAGTGCTTAGGTGCCACTCCCCTGGCACATCAGTGAGAGTGGGCCATGTCTGATACCATAACTGTCCCTGAAGTGTTATTTTCACTATTAAGCAACACAGGGTCCTTGATTTTGACCCTCTTTTTCTTCCTCCAGAATTTCTCAAAGTTGCTCTCTTCACCTCCCATCAACAGGATAATAGCAACAGCTTCTTCAACAAGATCTCATGTTTCAAAGAACACTGTACTTTATGCATCTTCTGTTTCCCACTGCACAAAAATCCAGAGGCCTGGAAATGCTAAAGTTGGCTATCTGGTAAGAAAATATAGAAAGAATAAAGGTAAGCTACTATTCCCATAAATTATTTTATCACAAGCCTTCTTTCTTGTAGGTTTCTCACACTGGTCAGTCTGAGTAGGTGTGGGTGTGCTGATGAAGTGTGAAGAGGTTTAATTATGTCTTTCCTTGCAAATCTATTTATAGAACCCACTGCCAAGAATAGTTATATTTCTTCTAAATCACTGGTTTATTTTTATCTTATGGATACTATGAATCATATAACAGAAAACATTTCCATTTCTTCAGATCTTTTGGAGGCATTTTGATCAGATGTTTCTATAAATCCTAATACTCTAACATACTTTTTCTAGTCTCAATTTATTTTGAAACAGATTTGTTTTAAATATCTTGCACATTATCACATATGTCTGGACGGAGGAGGGAGGAAATCTAAAAAAAATTGGTCTCTATTTCCATCTTTAAAAAATTTTATCTAAGTTGGGTAAGAGGATCCAATTAAAAGGTGAAGGACAGAACTGAACTTTTAGTGGTGAACTTAATATAGTATACAGAGACATTTATTTATAACGATGTGTACTTGAAACTTATAAAATGTTATAAAGTAATATTCAATAAAAATAACAAAAAAGATTTTTTCAAAAAATTTCTATTTTTTGAATGTCTGCAGTTTAGTAGATTTCAGATTATGTTTAATTAGGAAAGATGGTTTGTCTACTAGGTAACACTCATTGTCCTGATATTCCAAGTTATAGATACATGTATACACATACATGTATATCTCCATGTCACACACATACACACAACATAAAGTGCCCACAGATTTCCTTGGGGACCTTTATTCTTTGTTTTTCTTTAACTATTTGTTCTTCTTCCGTGGAATTGGGGGAAGGGAAGGTTGCAGTTGGCTCAGGAGAGAAGGGAACTATTGGCCATCCTTCTAGAAGTAAACACTGTTTGGATCTGCCTGTACTCACACCTCCTTGGCCTGGAGGCAGCTCCACAGACTTGCACTACCCCACTCTTCCAAACAGGAGAGAATTGAATTAATTTCCACTTAAGTTTCAGTTAGTTGCTATGTTCCCCATGGGCACTCAATAAATATTGACTAAAGTGGAAGTTGGCCAGTGTTATCTTCCTTTCTCTCTCGTTTCCTCTTGTCCCCTGTTTAGTTCCCGGGGGTGCCTGAAAATTATTTATATTTCTCAGAGTCTTCCTTTGCTTTTTCCCTCATCAGTTTTCAGTATGAGGCCTCTCTTTGTATGCAGTCAAATGTTCTACCACTGAGCTAACCCCCTCTGCCATTCTGTGTGTGTGAATATCCCTGCTTGTTTTCTGTATGCCTGGGTCTTATCTTACAGCCGCTTTAGGGATCTGCCCTTTGTTTTCTTTTTCTAGGATTCTCCCTCTTTTCCTCCTTTTCTTTTTACCTCTCTGTCCCCTAGCATCCCCCACCCACACACAGCTTTCTATATTTGTGTTTGTTCCCCTTCAGGGTTACCATCAAAAATCATTATGCTATTCAATAAACCAGACATATTTGAAGCTTTTTATAAATGCTCAGAATAATTCATTTTATACCTTGTTTTTCTTTGAAACATCATTTTCAGTGTCTCCAGATATAGGAAATCAAGGAAAATGGATCAGTCTATACCAACCGCAACATATTCTACTCACGCAGACTGAGTGCTGGCCTCTGGGCTTTCTGTGCACCCTTGGCCCAGGCGGGTCGCAGGCCTCTCTGCCCATTCCGACAATTAGACACAACATTACTCCACAGGCAACTAGCAGCTTAGCAGGAATTTTAAGTTCTCCTTTCCCCTAGTGTTCTCAATCCCATCGCAGCCATTTGGCAGTGGATATTGGCACAAAAACTTCAATGGCAAAATGTCCCTGGGGCCCTGTACTTACTGCCCGCCCTCCGTGACTCAGTTCTAAGTACTGAGATGAGACATTATTTGGCTATTGCTTTCCTTCAGCCACTTTCTGGGGAAGAGATAAAGGAAGTGGTCAACTTCCTCCGGGGTTTGGCAATAGTAATTATATTGCCTTCACCATTAAAATTCATTTCCTAGACACCTTTTGTGCCTGGAAAGGTAATAAACAAATTGTTGTCTAAGAGGGTATATGGAGGGCTTTTCTGGAGTTTAAAGTGTCTGTGACTTGGATGGACTATAAACAAAGTGTTTTCCCTTATGCCTAGGAAAAGAACAAGGTGTTTTTTTCTTTAAATTCCCGTTATTGAGGACCTAGTGCGCGTGTGTGTGTGTGTGCGCACACACACACACACACACACACACACACACACTTATTTTTAAGAGTCTTCCCTTTTTGTCTCATCAGTTTTCAATGTGAGGTCTCTATTTGAATATCACTTCTTCATGTTTGTTTTTGTTGTGTCTGCCTCTTATTGCAAAACTTCAAAATCTGTTCCTCTATTTTTCTTTCTCCGAGACATATTCTCTCTCTGTCTCTCTGTCTCTCTGTCTCTCTCTCTCTCTCTCACATAAATATCTCATTTACTTCTCAGCACAATCCCCAAGTAAATATGACCCCCTATTTTATAGTAAGGAAGCTAAGATGAAGAAAAGCTAAAAAACTTGAAAAGAGCACACAAAAAAATAGCAGAGTTGAAGCTTATTGACTATTTTTTTGTTCCTGAGGACAATTTTTATACCTACAAAAGAGCTATTTGTGATCATTTTGGTGCAAAAATAGTATTCAGTTCATTAACCCTTGCTTTTCTCAAACATGTATGTTTAGAAATTTTATTAAACTGTTCATAAATCTAGCAAATTTTACATTTATTTTGAAAGATTTTACAAGTAATTGAATTCATAAATATTTAACCACTTTAATTGATATATTTTTTACTTTTTAAGTACATAATTTGTGTGATTTAATAAATTTCCCAAGAACATAATTTTTGAAATTTAAATCAATTAAATTTGTAAGATATGATTAAATTGGTCTCTTTGTGGCATGGTGTTAAAATTCCCCCATACCTAGAGGTGAGAACGAGATCATCTGAAATGGGAAAAGGCAATTATGTGGGTTCTCATGACCCTTCAGATCTTTTTTTTAAATTTAAATTAGATTAAAATAAAAAAATTTAAAT
Organism: Scalopus aquaticus; assembly: GCA_004024925.1. Taxonomy (NCBI): domain Eukaryota; kingdom Metazoa; phylum Chordata; class Mammalia; order Eulipotyphla; family Talpidae; genus Scalopus; species Scalopus aquaticus. The sequence continues at coordinate 122,674 of PVIJ01002893.1, read as the reverse complement.
TAGATTACTACAGAATATTGTAATCTAAAAAATACTAAATGGAGAATTCAGTAAATATACTCCTTCCTGGCACTTTTCATACATGACTTTTTAATGCTTCAGGTATTATCTACTTTGATCTCCAATCCCTTTTGCAGATGATTCTGTGTGTAGTTATTCCAACTCCATTTTTTGCATGAGTGTATGTATGTTACCCTTTGGCAGCATCAACTTTTTTTTTTTTTGTATGTGATAGGGTAGACCATGGGAATAGTATTCTAAATTCCTATTTCCAGACATTTCTGATGACCCAGAATTGACTGATGCTTGCTTCTTTTTTAGGTCAACTCTCGGTTCTATACATGATAGATTTTTTTTATTGCTTTTGATTTTTCAGTGAGGTCTTTAAATACTTTCTGCTTTTAAATATCTAAATTCTTGATATCTTCTCAGTGGTGTATTATCAATAGAAAATATAAAGCAGATTTGTAAAATTTGTTTTACATGCCAGCATCTGATTTATATCAGCTAACATTTTATAGCTGAGCGGTTATCATGCTAGGTTTCATACCATGCCAAAACTCATATTCAAACAAACTATAGACCAGTTGTAAACAAGACTAGAAAAATTCTTTCTTCCATGTTATATGAATAAAAGGTTCTATTTAGAACTCTCTGAGTAACTAAAAATAAGGGTGGAAAAAAGGCAGCCTCGCTGACCACAAAGCTATGAAGCAACACTTCCTATTTGTCTTTCGTTTTGATGGTAATCAGGGTAGGCAAAGTTGTCAGTGTTGACTGTTTGAAAATCAGCAGAACTGTACCATGGATGCTGGAAAGTAGTATCCTGGTCTTTCTCCAAGTTGAGTTTCTGGGAGGCAGAGAACAGCCCCAACAAGCCCCTCACACCACCCACCCCAGTAGCAAAAGCAACGGGCATGCTGGTGTTGCCGGAGATGCCCTACAGGCATGAAAAGCATCGAGTAGATAGCCTTCTATGATCTCAGGCAGATCCAAAGCCTTGGAAAAATCAGCATTTAAAGGATAAATAATAGATGTCCAGAAAGAACTACGAGCAGAACACCAAACGTGTGTATATTGTTCCTCATTTTCCAGTCAACCTCCCAGAATTTTAAATTCATATGAAACGCTGGGACAAAAACACATTATTCTATATTCTAAGAAACAAGGTCTTGATTTGTGTATTTGGGAAATTTTTTTCCCCCAATGGAAAGACAGTGAAGGGCATAGACTTGGTAGCAGTGCTGTGGTTTACTAAGGCATTGGAGCAGAGGTGGGAAAGATCCTGCTTCCTGGGGAATGGCTTCGCCAGCCTCTGCATGTTCATGCTGTGGACTGCATTTGTACAATTTGCAGCCATGCTGGGACTGAATGGGCCACAGCACTGGCAGAGTAGGGGAGGTTTCTAGAAAATAAAATGCTTGAGAAGTGTGGCGTGTCTCTGATGCTAATGAAGTTTACCCTCTTTCCCATGCCACTTTGGCTTAGATTTGTATGCTGCTGACCTACTGTAGCTAGATTTATGCTAACTTGCCCTTCAGCAACGTGAAAATTAACCAAAGTGGTCTAAATTCCACACGCCGGAGAATTTCCCTTTAAGGTTGGGCTCCATCTTGTTGATTTATACTTTATGTTCTGTTAATACACATAATTATTTTATTCCCTGTTAGACAAGTTTAGTTCGAAGATGCTAAAGGAATTTTTAAAGTTTTTTATTTATATTTAAAGATTAACATGGCTCACATTCAGAAAAAGAAAAACAAAAGTCACAATGCCAACTGAATAACATATTAGTGCTCTGAATAAGCTTCTGTTCTAGGCTAAGACATAATTAATACTCTTTATAAAATTTGTGCCTTACAGTTTCTCTTGCCATGGTAAGATATTAGATGATTTATGATGTGATGTGGTAAAACTGTAACAGGGTGGTCCCCAGGGAAAGGGGAGGTTCCAGGTTCCCTGCCCCACCCAAGGCAGGGTGGACCTGAGCAAGGAGGAGGAGAAGCTAGAGGGTAAGATGGAGAGGAGACTGGGAAAATGAAGGAAAAAGATGGAGGGCAAAAGGAGAGCTGGAGGAGGCACATGGAGCAAAGAAACGTGAAAAAGCTCTGCTTGCTTCTTGGCCTTGGACTGGCACCAGGGTCTTGGGGGACATGGAAGAAAACATTTGAAGATTTTATTGATTTTTTATTGTGTAGAAGAGCTGGGCTGGAGGCCAGAGGTGCAGGGGCAGGGAGGTGGTGGTGGTGGTGGTGAGAGGATTCATCAGAGACAGGGAGGGGAACAGAGCAGGTGAATTTACTGAAATACACTGCTGAGGGGAGCAGCGGGCGAGACGGGAGAGGTTTGCTGCGCCATACATGGGTTAACTCCCTGGCCAGGATAGAACTCAGGCCATTGCAGATGATGGGCCTTTGTGGTGACAGCACTGACACTTAACCCCTAGGCCACCAGGGAGGTCTGAAGAAAAAAGATGTGCATGAGAGGCCTGTGGTGTAGCTGACAGTGGCAGTTTTCATCTTGATTTTGATTTTGCTCCTTCCAGACTTGCCTGGCCCCTTCTGCCCCTTTCCTATGGGTCTCCACCAGAAGGTGCCTTAGATTTGCGGCAGGCTTTTGGGCGTTGATGGTCCTGACTGAGGCCAACCCTGTTTGGCTGGGCATTTACCCACAAGGGGATGGATAAATTTGGATGCTTGATTTAAAGACTTTATTCTTTTTCTTGTCTTTATTGCACACTAATTGTATTAAAGTTCCTTTCTATTAAATGTCTTACACATTAGAGTATGTTGTGGCTTGATGTGGGTCATGGTAGAACCTATTTAAAGGGTAAGTTTGGGGTCCTGGGGTGCTCCTCACCCTGCTCTGTAACAAAACCTTGAGTGAAGAAGGGAAATGTCAGATCACTAACTTCTTTTGCAAGCCCCTTGCATCGGTGGGTACTCCTTTGTAGGCACCTTTTCTTGGGGCAATTTGCCCTCTTTAAAGTTAAGAATTACTTCTCATTCTAATGGCATCTTAATTTACTTTTTTTCCTATCCTCATCTCCATAGGTTGCTCTGGAACTTTACTGTGTGACTAATTTATAGCTGAAGTTGTATATTAAACATGCATGAGTCCTTCCTTATTTTTATCAGAAACTTCATTTGCTCTTATGTTCCACCATCTTAATTCAGCTAAACTCAACAATTATTTCTTGACAAGCTATAATATGTGGACCTCTAAACAAGGTGCTTTTGGGACGTTGGTTGGGACCTTGATTGGGACGTGGTTGCTGAAAACACAGCTTGTCCAGTGAGTGTTCCACAGACAATAGAATAGCAGTAATAGTAAGTGTCATTTATTCGACATACACTTTCTGTCAGGTAATCTGTGTACACTTTGTCTTTTAATCCTTATGTCAATACTGTGATATAAGTGTTCTTATCATCATGTCACCAATGAGAACACTGAGGCCTGTAAAGGGCAAGGGATCTTAAGATCAGAGATATGGGGCCTTCCAGGTGGCATAGTGGTTAAGTGTTGCGCTGTCGGCAGTGGCAACGTGAGTTCGACACCCAGCCAGGGAGATTCCCACATGGCGCGGCAGACCTCTCCTGCCTCACCTGCTGCTCCCCTCATCAGTGTGTTTCTGTCGATCTGCTTGTTCTACTCCCCACTCTATCTCTGGTGAACCCTGTCACCGCCCCATGCCTCTGGTCTGTACACCAGCTTGTATTCATAACAAATAAATCTTAAAAAAAAAAAAAAGATCAGAGAGACGGTAAGTAGTAGATTGGAGTTCGAAATAATCCCTCAAATCAATCATCAAAACAATGTAGGCAAAGAGAAGTAAGCATGAAAGCAGCTATAATGCAAACTATTGGTCCAATAACTTAGCCACAATCGATTTGAGATCTGTCCTTTCCAAATTCCCTCTTGTATATGTTTTCTTGGTAAGTCGCGCTATCATCCACTCAGCTCCTAGGGTCTATCTCATCTTTTTCTAGTCAGTTACTCTGTCAGATTAGTTTTATCACTTAGACATCCATTCCCGCAGACACTATCTTTTCTTAGTGTAACAGCTTGCTCTCTCACACACACCCTTCTTTAACCCATTCTCCGTGTTGCTACAAGAGGAATTGTTTTTTATTATGTTCCTACTAATGATCTTTCAACCACTCTTCTTAGAGCAAAGTTCAAACTCTTTAATCTGGCATAAACAGCCCTTTAAATTTTGACTTTTCCATTTTCCTCAGGTTTTACCTGTGGTGTTAGCTTCAGGGGCATTCAACTATACATCCATAGGAGTTTTTATTTTATTTTGATTCTTCCTGAAACTAAATATAAAAAAAACCTCTTATTTTCTTTATTCTCATGCTGTTTTTCTGGAACCTGCTTCTTTGCCACAGGGACTAACTTAAATAAGCTCACCTTTACCTCCTCCAGGCTAGACTTCCCTGACAGTCTCTAACTGGGTAGATTAAGTGACTTAAGTGTCACTCTTTTGAACTCAGGTGCAGCCAGCAATCCTATTATCATAAAACTTATCCCATTTCATGATAACCAGAGATCTCTGTTTTTTTCCACCCTAGACCATGAGCTTCTAAAAGGAAGGGATTATCACTCAAGAGACAGATAAAGAAAATAATGGAAATATTATTTCTATTTGATTTTGGAACACATTTACTATATTCCCATTTGACAGAAAAAACACTGAACCACAATTGATGACCCACAATCTGACTGATGGTCAGATAATAATAAAGCAGCCAGAAACATTTCAATGAATTTTAAAGCCTTAACACTTCTGACATTTCACACTCTCTCATTCCTCCCTACCTTTGTACAGTGCCCTCCCTTTCACTCTCGCTCTCTCCCCCTGACAAACATGCATCTTAAAAGCAAAATAATCAAGTAAAAAGCCCTTCCAGTTTTAAAAGATAGACTTTGAGTGGTGTCTGTTATTACCTGGGGATATGGAAGCAATGCCAACACCATAAAACAGCCACTTGTGGTTTTGGATAAGATGCCCCCCAAGCCCAGAACTCTGTTCTTGATACATTCTTCTGTTTTAGTTCTTGCAGACTTTCAGAGCAACCACTTTCATTGACAACAACAATCATAAAAATAACATGCCCTTGCAATCTTGCTCATAGCCTAAGGAAGGGAAGATCACAAAATTATGCCAATGTCTGATCATCAAAAGCGATCCCAAGAGGTCCTAATAATGCTTAACAAATGCTTATATAATATGGAGAACCAAGCAGAAGAGACATGTGCCATACATCTTAGAAAAAGACATTTGAAATTGTACTTATGAAGACACGTAAAAATTAGCACAATGTAGGCAATGAAATCCCACTCAACAGGAAAGATAAATCCCAAATAGGTCTGAGTCTGTTTTGAAAAGGCTTCCTCTAAGCCAGCAATTTATTTCTTTATAATCGATTTGTGATTATGTATCTTGAAATACCTACTGTGTCACCTATAGCGTGAGCACTTACTGTGCAACCTGTAATGTAGTGTAGTGAGGTAGTAAAACATGGCATTTTAGGAGATAAAAGATTTAGAGACACACCTGCATTTCACCCCAACTCCATCACTTATTAGTTGTTGCTTTAAGGCTGTATTTCCTTATCTGCACAATAGTAATAATAACCCTACCTCAGAGGTTTTTTCCTGAGGTTTTGGTAAACAAAATTATAGAGTCAAGTGCACAGCACAGTGCCTGGTACAGAGGGCTGACTTAGGAAACGATGGCTGCCATCTGCTGACAGCTACTTAGAGTGAAAAAGCTGGCACTGAGTACGATCAGTGTGGCATGGGAAGCATACAGAAAAACACGGTGAGAATCAAAGTGCATCTCTCGTGTTCACGCACACATATAAATTATCCAAGGCCCCCTAAGGAAACACATCTTGTCCTGTCTTCCTCTTCTGCTACTTGTAATCTGCACAAAACAGGAACATGTCTTCATTTATCTGTTAGCTTTGCCAGATAACACACCACCATCCCCGCAGCAGATCTTGAAATATATATTAATTACTATTTCACCAGTGGGATCTTTGTGGTTAGGCTCTCTACTCCAACTGCAGAACCAAGCCTCACTGCTTGTTTTTGTTCATGTTCAGTTACCACTGAGTATAAACTAGAGCTCAACTAAGAACAAAATACAGCTACTCGAATTGGATCTAGTTTATCCAAAGTCTCCCAAATCATGGACTTCTGCATGTTTTTGGAGGGTTGGCGCTTACTACATGCCAGGTACCTTGTAGTGATTACCAAACTTAAATTTCATCATAATCCCCAGGAGGTAGAGTGGTCTCCCTGGGGGACAAAGGAGGCTGAGGCTCCAAGAAGTAAAGAGTTTTCTCAAATCTTGCAGCCAAGTGGCAGCCCTGTGATTTAAACCTAGAACAGTCTGTTGCCTTCTCCCACAGCCCTTTGCCTCAATGCCTTGTTTCAGCTGTGGGACAGTGATGAGAAGAAAGGACAATTCCTCTAGGAATTGTAGACGATGCTAACCAAGCATCTCTCTTTGTGACACTGTCATTTCCTAATGAGGCTCTTTAGATAGTCACCAGGACTTTCCCTAACATCTGCTTTATCCATTTAGGTGACAAGATCATAGAGAGGAAATAAGATTTTGATTAGAATCCGGCTCCTGCATTCATATGTCAGTGTTCATGCAAGAACAGCAGTGAAATGCCTTTTACGTGACTGTAAACTCTTCCCTGAATAGTTACAACTGTTCCGTGAATGGATAGGGTTTTATTATATAACATGCTCAAATAAGTCAGGAAAAGTCTTTTGAAAAATGTTGCCAAGATGAGATTCTCCAAATGTTTCAGCCAAAAATGCTTTTGCTGCTAGAAGTAAAAGCAACAGAGAAAGTTCATTTCTTGGTAGATTCTCTGATATTTTAGTTATACTTCAATATTCCCCAAATCTTATAAACATTTTCTTCAATCCAGCAATTTTATTCTTAAGATAAAAAAATTTTAATCCACAAACAGCAGTCAAATCAATGCACATTTTGGACTTACTTTAAATGAAATTATAAATGCAAAGCACTTTTGTTTCTGGTTAGAATGAGAAGTAACCTTTTGAAGGACCTGACAAATCTGATTTCTTATGTAGTTTTGTGATAATCATCAGTTTAACTATGTTAAATACCAAATGGCATTTTAGCCTCTAAGTCTGCTAGAAAACTACATTCAATTGCCAATTTCCTATGTGACCTTGAGTAGCTCAACACATTTAAATGTCCTGGTTGTCTGATATGAAACATATTTGGTTATTTCTACCCTTATTGAAGGCAAACTCATCATTTCTTTTTAAAAATATGTCACGTGATTGCACAACATATGAAAGAAAATTTCTATTTTTTAAGTGCTGTCATGACCTACAATTCCTGTGGTGTTTGGCTCAAGCGTCTTTGCTCAAAAGTGTATTAAAGCTCATGTTTACCCTTGAACACCCTCCCTCAAGCCCCCCTCTGCCCCCACCAGAGATGTATTAATCCTATGACAGCCTTATGGGACAGATGTTACAAATTCCATTTTATAAATGGTGATAACAAGACTTAGGGCATATAAATATTGTGCTATAGCTCATACAACTATAAACTAACCGTGTCATTAGTGAGTCCTCTGAGTTCTGACACCAAAGTCCAATCTTTTCAGCAGCCACATGACTTTCTTAATATTCCCTCAGAAAACCATGCAGTTTTCCTCTGGACATAGCAACTCTGAATATTCCTACAGATCTCAATAATGAGACATAGAATTCTGGTGAAAAAGAGACAAATAGGAAAAATGGCCCTTATCTTTAACCATCCTTCCCTTATTTTCTCAAAACTTCTTGATAGTCAGTAGTGACCCTCTGTACGTATAATGCTTCCTGGGCAAGTCAGTCGCTGGTCACGAATACCTAACGATCCAGGGTTAATGAGGTTCATATTTTAAGGTTTCAAGCAAGCTTGTTTCCCCTCCCAAATAAAACAAGTGTGGTCCCAGAAGTCAAGTGGCTGCTTATGATCAATCACTGCCTTTGAATAGCAGTTACTCTTTATTGTACACAACTACAAAGTCACACAGAAGTCTATGTAAGGGCTGATTAAATCACCACTGTTTTTAAACTGTGTAGGGAGAATGCAGAACTGAAATTTAAATTCCAGACACCGCAGAGATGTTTTTGAATGCTTTGCTCAGTCACTGCAGTGAGATTTCACAAAACAAATTTCTGTTTCATAGAAACAGCATAATTGAGGGAGAAAATTCAGAGCACAAGAAAGGAATCAGGACTTTAGTGTTATGTCAAGTAGACAGTATAATCTCTGAACAGTCTGTTTCATTTGTTTCTGTTCTCTCAAGTGGGAATTGGAATCTTAAAGCTCAGGCAAAGGTGGTTGCTGAGGGGTGTTTTAGCAGTGGTCAAGCAGTTGTACTTGACCATGTGTGGCAAAGAGCCATCGACCCTTGCTGGCATGTGAAAAAGTCCCTGTAAAACTGGAGCAAGATTAGGAAAGAAGAGCAATGGTGTCCATACTCTCATTTGTTGGTCTGTTTGCAGCTGCTCTGCCTGGGAACGACTGCCCTTTTTTGCAGTGAGATCATAACATTCCTAAGAGTTTTGGTGCTGCAATACCTTCCTTTTAAAATGATGATGATTGTGGACTGCAGAATTTTTTAATGTCCTTCCTTAACTTAATTACAAATTGGCCATCATTATGGATTGAATTTATTTCCCTAAAAAGATGTCCAAGTTCTAATCCTCAATACCTGTGATTGTGATCTATTTGGAAATAGTCTTCATAGATGATCAAGCTAAGATGAGGCCATTAAGATCGATCTTAACCCAATATAATGGAGTCATAACGGGGAAATTTGGACACAAGATCAGATACTTGCAAGAGGGAGAATAGGCAGGAAATTAAGTGAATGCTGTCTACAAGGCAATGAATGGCTAAGAATGCCAGCGACCACCAGGCGCTCAATGAAAGGCATAAAACATTCTCACTGCCCACAGAAATAACCCCTGATCTTAAATTTCTTTCCAGAATTGCGAGATAACAAATTTCTACTGCTTAAATCTCCTAGTTTGTGTTGATTTGTTACAGCAACCCTAGGAAACTAACACAACCACCCTGGGTCAGTCCCCTATTTTTGTTTTTATTTTGTTTTGCTTTATGAAATTTTACTAGTTCTTGAAATCCCAAAGTCTGGGAACTCTTAAACTGGATGACCTTAAGATTCCTTTCAACCCTGAGAGTTTATGTTATTTTATATAGTGGAACATCTTTTCTAAGTTTTCAGATTAGTCATCAGGGTGACTATGGTGTTGGAGTTTTCCAGACTTTATTTAAAATGGCAGAACACAAATAGAAGCAAAACTGAAAAAATATCTCACTGCAAGATTTGAACTTCTAATCACAGATGTTAATTTTCGTTCCCATAGTTTGAATAGGAGTAAAACTCTACACATTTCTGGTATAGATTCTAAGGCTCCAATGTTCCTTTGCTCATAGATATGGGTGATTCTCCCGAGGTTGGAATTAGGTGCTTAAAAACTGTTTCCATTTGGTTCATTAAACAGTCCTTGCCCTTCATTGGTCTCGGGAACTCTTTATGCTTTCTTTTTCCTCCTAAGCAATAATACAAGAGGAAATTTGAGAAAAAAATTGAGTGTGGTATATTTTACCAGATGATGCTTCAATGTACTGTGTTGAGTACCACATTTCCATTGCTCATATATACTTGAAAAAATTCTAACTGGGGCCTTCCTGGTGGCGCAGCGGTTAAGCATTGTGCTGTGGAGCTGTCGACATGGAGTTCAGTGCCTGGCCAGGGAGATTCCCACCTGGCGCGTCAGACCTCTCCTGCCGCATCTGCGGCTCCCCTCAGCAGTGTATTTCCATCGATCTCTCTGTTCTGCTCCCCATTCTGTCTCTGGTGAACCCTCTTGCCACCCCACACCTCTGGCCTGTACCCCAGCTTGTATGCATAAATAAATAAATCTTTAAAAAAAAATTCTGACTGGAAAATCATCCACTCATTTATTCTTTCATGCATGTATTCAGTGAATAGGAATCAAAGACCAGGTTCAAGAACATTTAACCCCTGCTATGCATTAGATTGTCACAAATTGATTCTGTAAGTATAATAGCCATCACATGTCATGAACTTCTGCCTTTATAATGAGAACATTTGTCCTCAAATAATTGAATTTCTCCCACGGCTTACCAACACGGCTGTCTTTCTTCAGTTCTGTGTGACTCTTATCTCTGCTCTCTTCACTCCACCCAGCTGCCTGCCAGACAACCCATCAGACCAGTGCTTAAATGCCTATCACAAGGTGTGATCCCACTCAGGAGTGCTCTCCCTTTTTCTTCCCTCTAGTCAAAGTCCATCTCTTTCCAAAAACCTTGTTAAGAAACAGCCTTCCCCAGTTGACTGCCAGATTTCCAACTTTATTCAGTCCCCTCTTGAGCACAGAGATTTAAAATTGTATAATTTCTGTTTGTTCTGCATTTATTGAAATGCTGTGTTATTGACAGCAGATTTCTGTGTTTGATCATCATCTCTCCCAAGAGAATGCTGCCTCCCCTAGTTCCTGGTCCTCACCTTGCTGCTAAGAAGCCGCACAACTTTGGCTTACATCCCTTACCCTGTTTGACCCTCTGTGTCCTCATTGATATAAAAAGGAGTCCTCATAGAGAAGGGGCAACAGGAAGATGCTGTCTATGGGTATTTTTTCCCTCATAGTGTGTATTTAGTGTCTCCCAAGCACCCCAGTCCTGACTGGCTCTGGAAAGTCCCCAACAGGCCTTGTAGCCAGGTTCTTCTTGTGAGGGCTACTTTGGTCTTAGCAAAGTGGACTCCCCACATCCCGGCTGGGTGATCTAGGCCAACTCTACCAAGTGTGGACTCAGTCAACCCTTGCTGATGCCCATATTGTTCTTCCCGTTTGTTTCTCTCCTTCTTCCTTTCACTTAACAGACAGTCATAAATATGACCAAAATGGTGGCTAGTTCTTTACATTCTCTTCATCTTTACAGACACCATTCCTTCTTCCTAATAAACTCCTATTTCCTGCTTTTTGGTTAGTTTCTATTCCTGTAAGAATACTCCTCACCCCCTCAGGGAAACTTCCCTGCCCACCAGTTTGTGTTAGAGTCTGTGCCATTGCTGCCATTTGTTACTTACCCCTTTGCATTTTAACTGCATCTTGAAGAAAGAACACAACACAATGGTTATGAGCACCTTCTCTTGGTTTTGGAATGTCTAGTGATAATCATCACTGTGTCACCTGCTAGCTATGAACCTCGGGCAAACTGTTTCTCTGTGCCTCAATTTCCTCCTCTGTTAAATGAAAATAATAACAGTACCTATCTCTTGGATTTTTTTTTTTTTAAGATTTTATTTATACATACAAGCTGGGGTACAGGCCAGAGGCGTGGGGCAGCGAGAGGGTTCACCAGAGACAGAGTGGGGAGCAGAACAGGCAGATCAGAAATACACTGCTGAGGGGAGCAGCGGGCGAGGCAGGAGAGGTCTGCCGCACCATGTGGGATTCTCCCTGGCTGGGCATTGAACTTGCATCGCGCGCTGCCGACAGCTCCACAGCGCAGCGCTCAACCACTGCGCCACCAGGGAGGCCCTTCTTGGAATTTTTTGAGGATTGAATGAATTAATTCATAAGAGCATCTATAATAGTGAACATATTTTATGGTTAACACTCTACATTGATATATCTTCTTCTTTTTTTCCTCTCTAGGATATCAAGGAGAGAAGCATTTTATTATATGTCAGAGTTATGTCTTATGATCATGTATTTACATCTCTTAACTCTCTCACATTTCATCATCTATAGCCCATCTTATCATCCTCTTTCCTTGAGTTGACTACTGTAATAATGTGCACTTAAAATTCAGTCTGCTATTTTGAAGAATGCTCCAATAATCAGACCATCGCTGTGTGAAAGATAGGGTTGGATTTGTTGCTGGATAAATTAAAGAAATTATGTAGAAATGTCCAAGGAAGACTATGACCCAGTAAGAGCACGAGGATTCACTCGAGGAATGTTTATTAAGCACACGTTCTGTGCTGAGTGTGTGCCACCAGATGTTGGAGATACAGTCTTCACCTTCATGTTGTTCGTTGTTTAGTGGGAGGTACCCACAGTTGGGATGTGATGTGATGAGTTGTGATGAGAGGAGGAGTCTAGTTGCTGTGGTAACCTACTTACTAATTCTCTTCAAGAATAGGAGAGGACATCCCAAAGGAAATGACACTCAGGCTCTCTCAAAGGATGAATGGAATTGATCAGCCTTGGAAGGGGAAGAGAGTCTCCCACACTCATGAAAAAATGCATGGGAATAAGATACAGGGCATGGAACACTACTGCACTTTGAACTGTAAGAAGTTCTGAGGGGTTAAAGTGTGGGAAGAGATAAGCAGAGTACAAAGGGTTTGGGGGTAATGTTTTTCTTTTTTCTCTTTATATTTAACTTCACATAGTTTTTAATTTATTATTATTTATTTATTTTATGCTTCTGTCTGAATTTTACCCTGCAGGCAGTAGGGAATGCCTCAAGAGTTTTAGGCATGAAATTAACAGAAAGAGGAAGGATTTTATATTAGTATCAGTGTGAAGGATAAGTTGCAGAAAACTTTAGCAAAACCAGAAAGCAGTTTGTGAAATTATTGCCGTAATCCCCATTAAAAAAATGCTAAAGACTTGAACTAAAGGATCAAACAAAAACTGGAGAAGATAAAGTAAAAAAAAAAAAACCTAGGAGAGAAAACACATAATGTTCACACTGATTGTTTTGGGGTGTAATTATACTACATATTACAGTGACTTGGTATTTACTCTCTTACACATTTTCTAGATGTAGTGACTGTAATGGTAGGAATTTGTGAGAATGATCAAAATAATCTTTAAGTAGTAAGAATTTTGTGGACACCCCAACCAATCTGAGTGACAGTAGCCTTTCCATGGTTGTGCAAACTTGGGTTACAAACCCCCCATAAAGCTACCAATTTTCTCCCTAACTTTCTTTAACATGTCTTTAGATAAAAAAGCCTGTTTCAAATTAACTTCAATTTTATTTAGCTTACTGACCCCTGTCCCTATTTCTCACCTGGATCGCTGCCAAATCCCAAGCTTATATCATGGACCATAACTATTTCCTTCTCTCTCTTTGCAGGAGACTGCTGGAGTTGAGGGGGTGGGGTGTCCAGTGCTATATATACAACACAGCAAGACCTTGAAGACCTGCTCTGTATTTTCATTCTGATTCTTAGTCTTTTTCACTGTGCAGGAACCAAGGATGGAGTGTCCACTGCTCTAGCTGATTGATATGAAATATAGATTGGAACCCAAAGAATATTTGGATACATTTTTATATCCTTTGTGTTGACAAACACTTGCATATAAAGGAAGGAAGGAAATGAGGAAGGGTAAAACCGTGATCAAAATGTATTAAACATGTCTTTCAAAATCCTATTTGTTTCCTATCCAAGGTAAGACATGAAATGTAATGTATTGATATAGACTTGGTGCATACATTAATATATTGTCTTTCAGCTCTTGATTTAAATTTGAAGGCAGTAGAGGAGTGATAGAGGCAAGCATAGCCTTCTCCTAGGAACCACTGCCATATCAAATTTAGTGCATTCCCTGAAGAATATCAAGCCTCTATGAAGAGATGATTGTAACACACAGACCACAGAGGCTATCTTGGGTAAGCCTCTCCAAGTCAAGTGACAAAGTGATGACAGTTTGTACTTGATTGTTTTGATAGTTGACAACTTACTGCAAACATATATGTTGGGCCAGTGGGGGAAAAGCGGGGGTAATTTAGATTATACTGTAAAGGTATAAACCAGAAATCATAATTTAATGAAGCTCAAATGGTGTCTTCTGGGAGTAGTGCCATCTATGATGAAACTAATGCCAAACCCCTGGAAAAATTTCAAAAATTTGAGAAAAAGTACCCTGGAGATTTCATCCTGAACTTGGAAGCTTAAGTGTTAGATATGAAACTGGGACACCAGTGGATGTTGATTTATGGAGATGACTACTTTTGGAGTGTGTCAGCATTCTGTCTTGTTTCTCAAATCCCCATAGACCTGAGCTGACCTAAAATTCCCAAAGTGAAACAGACAACAGCTGTAAGAAAATGCAAAATCATGAGTGTTGCTTTTGAACAGAAGTATGTGATATAAAACAGGAATTGGGAAATGTTTTGGTTTCAACAAAAAGTCACTTTAAACTTTTTTTGTTGAAAAAAAGGTTATCTGCATTAAAAAACTATCTTAAAATTGAACAGCTATTACAGAACAAGGGGGCATCACGCTATCCTTTGTCTTTTGATGTGTCAACTCTCAAGATGGAAATTTGCAGTAACAGATGATGATGATAAAACTTTGTTTGACTACCTGTAACATGCTAGACACTGTGTTGACACTCTGATTATAGAGATGGGCACGATAGGTCTTAGGCACAAAGACCTTACATTCCTAGAAGTATATGAATATGACTACTGAATCTAGAAGATCTGAGAAAACCATTCACTTCAAAAGGAAAATCTTCTAACAAATCATGAAAGCAAGTATGTCCCTATTGCATGCAGCACAGGCAGTATTCAGGAAATGGAACAACATTCAATCTTCTGTTTATCTCATCCCAAGCCTAATTTTGGATTTTGAAAAGACTGAAAAGGATTTCACCATAAAATAGGACAGGCAAAAATAGAGAGAAAAACTTGAACTTGAAAAGGTAAATGTAAATCAAAGCACGGAACTGAGATCTGAGAGGAGAAGGGGGACTCACAGAGGCTCCGGGTCCCATACCCTGTCTTCCTCAGTGTGTTGATTAAAGTAAGATGATGTAAGAAATCTCAAATATCACAAACAATTTCATATAGACTCTTTATCTAAGAAAATACTCTTTATGAATGAAAAATTACTTCACAGAACACCCTAGAACACATAAAAGTTAATCACTATCTAATAAGTGTGGGTAAAGAAAAGGGAACCCAGAAGACAACTTTTTTGAATAGTTATAATCACTGTTCTTATTAAAAATAAACACCCAAATAAAGAAAATAAGGCAAATATGTAAGTTGGATTTGCACCACTGAAAGGAGAATGCGACTCCAAGAACCCTTATTTCACCTGCTTGCACATCATAGCAAACTGAAGGGACCTGAGGAAAATGCTGCCAATCATCCCCTGTGCTGTCAGTCACCTCCTGTGGTTCATGAACATTGTTGAAAACCTGCCATGTGCCTGGCATTAGGTTACATGCAGTGATCAGTACAAAAATGAATGAGTCACCATCTGTATCTTGAGGACGTAAAAGCAAAACTCAGTCTAGTGGGAAACAAACAGGTGCTCCAGGGTCATGGTAAAGGTCAGCCTGTGGTTAGTGTTAGAATCAAAGGTAGGAGGCCAAGAGATTTGGAAAGAAAACAAGGAACAGTCTTTTTGATGATCAGTAAATAGCTCATAGAACAGGATGAAAAAGAGTGATGTGGTCTAGAAAAGAGAGGGGAGTTGTGTAATATGTAAAGGGAGGATGTAGGAATATTTGGAAAAGGGTACAGTTCTGTGTAGTTGTTTGAGGGAGGAGGCAAGGCTAACTTGTGGACCAGAGACTTTATTTAGCAACAGCATCAATATTTGCAATATTTGGAATTTAACTCAATTGGCAATTGACAGGAAATGAATCAGAGGGTGGCATATAGAGTTTAAGAAAATAGAAATACTTAAAATACTGGTAGTGGGTTTTATGGAACCTTCCCTCCCCAAAGACATGTCCATGCCCTAATTCCTGGAACCTATCTATGTTATCTTATTTGGGAAATGATACTTTGCAGATATGATTAAGTTAAAGATTTTGAGATGAGACAATGATTCTCAATTATCCTGATAGATCCTAAAGTCAATAAAAAATAGCTTTGTAAGACATAAGCAGAGGGACATTTGAGACAGATGCAGAGGAAAAAATAACGAGAATCCAGAGGCAGAGGCCAATGTGATACAGCTACAAAGCAAGGAACAATATCCAGGAATGGCAACAGCTCTTAGAAACTAAAGTGTTAATAATTGTTCTCTTTCAGAGCCTTCAGAGAGGGATTGGTCCTATGGGAACCTTAATTTCAGTCTTAAATTTAGTGATCAGAACTGAAAGACAATAATTTGCTGTAGTTTTGAGTCACCAAGGTTGTAATAATTTGTTATAGTGGTTCTGGCAAACTCACACAAAAATAATCAAAACAAACCACTACAAATGAAATAGACTAAGTATGCCTTTCAAGTTACAAATTCCTTTTATACACATCTTATTTTATTCTCATGATAAAATCGAGGTAGTTACCATTGTTTTCCTCATTTTATTGTTGAACCTGAACTTCAAAGAAATAAAATTGTCTCAAGTGTCAAACTTCAACCCCCAACTCTGTTTATATTGCTACTAACTCATGATACTTTAGTAATCGGCCCTCACAGCCATCACGCTTCCCCATCCATTCCTAGGTGATAACTTTAAATGGCATCTGAGTGGCCCCTGCAGTCCTGGGATGGGGAACATATCAGAAGAGGAGAAAAAGAGAAGCAAAGAGCCAAAAAGAAGCAAGATTAAGAGATTCTAAATAAAGGCAAAACGGTAGGGAAGTTTCTTCAAATCTTGGGTTTCAGCTCCTGACTTGGTGGTGTTGAGTAAAATGTTTAAACTGTTTCAGTCACTGTTTTCTCTTCTATGAAATGGACACAATAATCCCTCACTGGGTTGGTTTAGGATTCGATGAACTATTCATTAAAAAAAACCACACATACAAAACTTTGAAAGCTGTAAGGACACTGAGTAAATGTTAGTTATAATTACCACACATGCCACTCTGGTTCAGACCTGATTTCACATTAGTATCACCTGAGGAACACAGAAGGCTTGCTGATATCTAGATTCCTTCCCAGAATTATTAAGTCAGAACCTCTTAGAATGAGGGCCTCCCTGGTGGCGCAGAGGTTGAGAGCTGTGCTGTGGAGCTGTCGGTAAGGCGCGATGCGAGTTCGATGCCCAGCCGGGGAGAATCCCACATGGTGCGCAGACCTCTCCTGCCTTGCCCGCTGCTCCCCTCAGCAGCGTATTTCTGATCTGCCTGTTCTGCTCCCCACTCTGTCTCTGGTGAACCCTCTCGTTGCCCCACGCCTCTGGCCTGTACCCCAGCTTGTATGTATAAATAAATAAATCTTAAAAAAAAAGAATTTCTTAGAATGGACCTTGAATATCATTATTTTAAAAATCATCTGAAATTATTTTATACATGCCACCAGATTTGAGAACCCTTGTTGCAGTGAGGAAAGGGGTGTTTTGGGGTCAAAGTGATCTGAGCATAAATCCATTATAATGACACTACAGGTTGTGACTTTGTAATTTGTGTGAGTTCATGCAAGTTTCTTAACCTCTCAATCTCAGTTTTTTCAACTTTAAAATAGGTGTATATAATACTTAGCTTTTAATGCTACTGTAATAATTGATTTAAATGTATGTATAAGTGGTAAAGATAGTGCAGGTAAGTTTAATTTTTTTCCATCTCTTTTATACAAGTGAAGTCAATGGAAAGTCAAGAAGAAAGGGAGGGAAGAATTGCATTTAGTATATAACATGCATCTCCAAAGACTGGTTGCAATTTGCATTTTCTCAATCTGAGGTGAACTCATATGAAAATGTAGCTTTTGTGTTGTGAATGCAGAGCTTCAGACAGAATTGATTCCTAATAGGAATAGTTTCCCAGGACTTACAATAATTCACATTAACTGTGAAACAGTGTTTCCTCATTAATCATTGCCCTAGGAAAGGGCCCAGTGTTTCCTGTGTTTAGAAGGTTGGATTAGATTAGAGGCACAAGACAACACTCTTATTATCAAGGACATTTATGGTCATTGAATTTTAGGTCAACTACAATGACTAAATGTTACTCTGCTCTACAGTAGTAGAGATGTTCAAAAACTGATAACAAACAGACTGAAAAATCACAGCTTTTATTGTTATTTTTATTTTAGTTATGAAAAATCATCTCCATGCTTTAATGTATTTCTGGATCCAAACTAATGTTTTTATCTTTAGTCTTTAGTTTGAAATAATCAGAGGAAGTCAATCTCAAAAAAGTACTTCTTTTCTCTTGGCAATGTGTCGTTATTTTCAGCATACAATTATAAAACTTTAAAAATTCTGCACTTCATAAAGAATTGGGCATACTATGATAACCTTAGATGCAAGCTTTTAATTTGAAATTGTAGCTAGAAAGAGAATATTTGAGGTTGTATAAAAATTACTCAAGGAATATTGACTACCAAAGGCTATGCCTTAGACATGCACAAGTCGGCATATTATAAATTGCATTAGAAATTTATTAAACAAACCACATTGTATTGGTTTGGGCAATATTTTTGCAAAGCAAATCCAATCCCAGTCGTAACAGGCATATGTAGAGCCCAGTTCTTGGTTTCTAATACTGTTCCTTAACATGAGGAACCAGGACTCCTTTGAGAGATGACTGATTGTAAGACTAGGGCAGGGAATATACAAGATGAGTGCAGAGCATCTTGGAGTGCCAAAGAGTAAGAAAGTGTTGAAACAAAACACACAATTGTGGAGATATGTCAAAGGGACATAGCAGCCAACTGAAAGAGTTTCTGATGGCCAAAGAAGGAACATTTTGAGCAACAAAATAAATAAACTTGTATCAGATTATAGGCCACAGTATAAAACAAATAGTCATGAGTCCATACTGATATAAATAAATGATTGAATAAATAAATACATGGCAGAGAACAGAAAAGTCTCCCACGCAGAATTCCAAATAATTTATGTAAAACCTCCATGCTCAAGGAGGTGGAGCAGACAGAATTCCCCATTCCTTAAGTGTGGATTACATATAGTGACTTCCTGCCAAATCATGCTGTATGGAAAGAGGGGGGGGGGGAAACGTATTAGAGTTCTCTAGAGAAACAGAACGAATAAGATATGCAGGTCTACATATAAGAGATTTAGTATAGGAGTTGTTTTATGTGGTTACGGAGATAAAGATGTCCTATGATTTGCCATCTGCAAGCGGGAGCGCCAGGAACGCCTGTGGCGAGTTCAGGCTAAGAATGAAGGCCTGGGAGTCAGGAAGCTGCTTGTGTAAATCCTGTAGTCCTGAGGCTCTGAAAACTGGAAACTGATGTCCGAAGGCAGGAGAGGATGGATGTCGGCGCTCAAGAAAAGAGAGAATCCGCCCTTCACCGCCTTTCTCTTCTATTTGGGATCTTAGTGGATTAGATGGTGCCTCTGTTGGTGAAGGCAGATTTTTCTTTACGCAGTCTGTTGGTTCAAATGCTAATCTTATTCAGAAACACCCTCACAGACATAGCCAGAAATAATGTTTCACTAGCTATCTGGGCTTCCCGTTGCCTAGTCAAGCTGATGCATAAAACAAACCATCACAAAGAGTAACTTCGCAGTGGAGAAGTCGAACAGACGCTGCTTCAGTAAGCTGAGCACGGCCTGCATTAACAGTGATAAATCATGCTGGTAGTTTATGCCTTTGATATAATGTGTTAAAAATAACATTTTACTTCTATGATCTTTCTCCCAGGAACCCACAATCCTAGTCTAGTCATCAGAGGACACTGGATAATTCATATTAGAGGAACATTATATAGAATACCTGACCAATCCCCCTCAAAATATGTCAGAGTTACCAGAAACAAGGAGAATTTCGAGAAATGCTCACGGCCAAAAGGAACTTAAGGAGAAGACTTCAGTAAGTGTGATACTATACCTAGAGTGGGGATATAGAAGAGAAGAAGAGTCTTAGATAAAAACTAAGGAATACTGAATAAGTAGAATTTAGTTTGTTATATCATATTAATATTGGTTCATTAATTCTAGCAAATGTTCCATATTAATATAAAGAAATTTATAAAGAAATAACAGGAGAATCTGGGTGTGGAGTATGTAGGAACTCTGCAATCTTCATAATTTCTTTATAAATCTAAAACTGTTCTAAAATATATAATCTAATAAAATATAGAAAAGTCCCATGTTATTTGTTCATTCTTAGAGTAAACAAAAACTGATTGAGCACCAACTATATACAAGGTACCAAAGTATTGAGGTTAGAAAGGAATAAAACACAGGAAGGAAGGAAGAGAGAGAGGGAGGGAGGAAGGGAGGAAACTCATTAATTTAATTTCCCATATCCTAGAAATCCACTTTACAGGATGTTTAAGTCTAGCAAAAGAAGTAAGAACATAAATAAATAAAATATCATAGCTAAAGTAAAGCAAATAGATGAAAATTATTCTTACAATTTTAGTAATGGGGAGATCTTTAAAGGAAGTATTAAACACAGAAACATCAAAAGATTAAAACACATAGCTCTATGAAAGAAAAATTTTTCAAGAAAAGGAAAGATACCAAAACAAACAAAAAAAAGGACAAACATGAAAAAGGGAATTAACAAGTCAATTGATAAAGGGTTACTTTCCTTATAGAGAGAACTCTGACAAATCAGTAGGGAAAAGAAGACAACCAGATAGAAAAATGGCAAAGGTGTATACAAAGGGATTAACAATGAATATGTTCATAGTGAAAGACTCATCAATGGTTTTCATACCTGTAAAAAAATATGTAATTTAAAAGTAAAGAAATGTACATAAAACACATGAAGTATCATTTTAAAAATCTATCATTTTAGCAAAGACCAAACATTTGACCAGATATATTGAGATGATCAGGATGCTTAAAAACAGCTATCTCACATACTGCTAGTGGTGTATAAGATGAAATGCCTTCTTTGGAAGACAATTTAGCAGAAGTTGTTGGTTCCCTGCCAATATCTGTCTCCCTGAGTTTCAGTAAGTGCTGGCTTGACTTCCAAATGCGAGCATGTCCTACTGAAATGGGTGGGAAGAAGGGACGAAGAACAGCACCGGATGATGCAATGTCTCTGGAATAAGAGATAAGGTAGCAATGGGAATGGTATGGATAGTGGTGTGGGCTTGTTCTTGTTGGTGTCTTAAGTATACTGAGGAAAAAAAAGAAAAGATATGAAAGTCAGAAGCCTTCAATGAACTGTTTGTCATTCAAAAAGTAGCTCTTGGTATCTACTGGACCTCATAGAAATTGACCTGATCACAGAATATCAAGGGACTATTATCAAAGATGTTCATCAAGAGGTGGTTACTGTCAGGTCATCCAGTCACGAGGGGCACAGAGCAGTACCCCACCATCCCATGGCCAGTTCATCATTCACATCATACATACACCATTCATAAACAGGGAGGAGCCTGTCCAGAGGGAACAACTAAATTACTTGACTGGAAGACCAGACTCCCATATTGTCTAACTTGTTAAACTACCGTGTCTCCCTCAGGTCACTTCTATGACTTTTTGGAAAGTTCCCATAACCATTTGTCAGAGGACAATAAAACCCAGGTCCTAACACACAGATGGGTTGGCTCAGTATATCCTGTGAGCTGAAAATAGACTGCTACTGCTGAAAATAGATAGCAATAGCTCTATTCATGGACGGCCATGGAAAACAGTAGTGAGGGGAAATTCTCACCACTGTGGACTGAACTTCAAGCAATACAAATGATCATGAACTTGTGTAGATGGTCTGAGTGGGGCAGGTTCACCTGTAACAGATGCTGTTGGTACTCTGACTATATCCTTTTTCCTCCGTGCCTTTCAGTTCATGCTGGTGGAGCTTCTGACTACCAACACCTGTATTTCTTTCTTTATCTGGCCAATAAAGCTCACTTTGCCTGCCTGTGAAAGAGGCCACAATGTTGGGGAATTAATATCTTCCAGGTAGTGGAATGCACGGAAGCTAGGTGGGGGATTCCCCTAAGGAGAGTGTTTTATAACTCAGGTATAGAGAAATCCCCATACATAGTGACAATAAAATCAGAACATCTTTTAGTCAATTTATTACTCTTTAAAAATTATTTACACATAATCTCATTATTGCCAGAGACCAAAACAGAGCCTTCCCACATTCTGCCCTTGGATGCCACTGCTCCAGGCTCATAAAGCAACCCTCAGACAATGATCGACTTGACCGGGCAGGCGTTAGTGCACTAATACCACAGCTCCTCACCCCCAGAGTAGGATAACTCGGTGTTTACATCATTACTGCTCCCAGAGTTTCCTAGCAGACCTGAGCTGCAGTTTCCTAAGGTGGAGACTGGCTTAACAGCACAGCTTTCCTATGCCAACTTTCCTTCCCTGTCTTACTTTCCCACTCCCCTGTTATATTTTTCCCCACCGCCTAAGTAAACTATTTGTATTTGGATCCTTGTTTTAGGATCTTCTTCTAAACAAACTCAATTAAGATGGGGATTTATAAAAATTATAAATGCATATACCCTTTGTAACAAGAATTCTACCTCCAGGAGCTTATCCTGGATATATTTATCCAAAGATATAGGTGCCCAAAGACATGACTTTATTGTAGTAAATATCACTGATAGCTTGTTATATTAATCATTAAAGTTCTTTCTATGCAGTAACCCATTGAATCCTCAGAAAAGCGTTATAAAATTACTATTAAAATTCCTATTTTACATAGGAGGAAACTGGAACATAGAATAAGTAACCTGAAATTATATAGCTTAAGTTAGGAAATAACTGAAAACTAAGAGAGCTAGCAATGCAGTCAGTAATCAAATCCAGGAAATCTGACTTTAAGATCTACCCTCTTACCCACCCTATATAAACATGCAAAGATACTAATAAATAACAATTTCAGTATGACCACAGTCTTATCACTACAACAAGGAACTCAAATCTGTGAAAGAAAAGCACTTCTCTAGGACATTAAAAGTCTACAGCTGGAAATGGTTCAACGTTTATCAGTAGAAGGGTAGATAAGTAAATCATGGTATGTCACATAATAATTTAGAGTTACTAAAAATAATGTTCCTATGCTAATATAGAAAGAAGTCTGAGATATTGTTAAGTGAAACAAGCAAAGTGCACAATGCTGTATTTGATAGACAGGCTTCCAGTCTTGCAAAACCCAAACAGTTTGTGCACATGTATATTTCTGTGTGCAACAACTGTCATGAACAGACATAGTGGTCTTAGGAGAAGCCTGGGTGTCAAACATGAAAGGGAGACTTACTTTACAGTGGAAACTATTTTTTACTCTTTTCTTTAATAGGAATATGTCAAACCTATTTTGTAATCAAGGTATATAAATTGACTTGGGATCACCGAGGAAGGA
Source organism: Scalopus aquaticus (assembly GCA_004024925.1). Lineage (NCBI taxonomy): Eukaryota > Metazoa > Chordata > Mammalia > Eulipotyphla > Talpidae > Scalopus > Scalopus aquaticus. Next base: position 99,402 of record PVIJ01002893.1, on the reverse strand, counting down.
GCAACTCATTTTGCCTTGAAGAGTCTCAGAAGGCCCCACAAAAGGTCCTAATGTCTGGGTAAATGCAGAAAGTCCCTCCGGATGGAAGCATATTTGAAGTTTCCACAGTGTGAGAGCTCACAGGATATCGCTTAACACAGTTTGATGTGTAGCTTTAGTAGGACATGACACCAGGAAAGGAGGTTGAGATCAGATAGCCTATAGATATATTAAATCATAAGTGAAATGAAACTTTCAAGTCTATAAATAGCTATGTGACAAAGATGTTTGTTATGATAGTGTTTTAAGATGTCTTTGAATTCCAAGTGCACCATATAGGGTATTACAAGGAAGAAAGAAAAGAACTTTAAATTAAAGAAGTTTCCCTATAAGGAGTATTAGTTTTCTTAATTTTCTCTTATTGTAGAAGATTTAGAGAGGAAGTACAACAATCAAGAATCAGAGGACTGAATTAAAGTGCCCACTTCTCCATTTACTAACTGAGCTCAATGTCTTCATCTGTCAACATAAGCTTCAGAGAATTAACGTGAGGGTCAATTGAGACAGTTTATGCAAAACAATTAGTATATTACCTGGCATTCATATTCGTCTTCTTATTTCTGTGTTCTAAGAGTGTTTTTTTTTAATGTTATAGGCACAAGTCTTTTGCAGATTCTCTGAACATAGTACATATCTCTATTTTTTTTAAGGTCATCTTTAATTCTTTTACAATTTTCAGTGTACCAGTTTATGAAATTTATTGCAATTGTTGCCAGAATGCAGAAATATAAATTGCTTTTAAAATTTAAATTGATACCCTACATCTTCTTAAATTCAATGGTTAGTTCCAAAACTTAAACATTTCTTTAAGAATTTTTATAGATAATGAAATAATTTGTAAAAAAAAAAAGTAAGTTTTATTCTTTACTTAGGATCCACATTCCTTTTATTTCTTATTCTTGCTATTTTTCTGACTGGAATCTCCAGTGTATTGTGGGATACAGAACAAACATCTTTGTTTTATTCTTAAACTTGGGAGGAAAACTTTTTAAGTTTTGACCACTAAGTATGATATTAAGCTACAGAATTTCACTGATGTCCTTTATCAGTTTAAGGAAGTTCACTTTAGCCTCTAGGTTGCTGAGAGATTTTTATCAAGAATGAATGTTGGAGTGTTTTTTTTTTTTTCCAAAGTCTTTTCTGTATGTATTAAGATAACCATGTTTTTCCTCTGTAGTCTGATAATAGGATAAATAGAATGATGAATTATACTGGTTAATTTTTAAATTTTTAACTTATGTTGCTTTTCTAGGAGAACTTCACTTAGTCATAATGTGTTATGATTTTTACATATCATTAAATTTGATTGACTAACATTTTCAAGGAATTATTGCGTCTGTGGTCATGAGAGATATTAATCTACAGTTCGTTTTCTTGTAATGTCTTTTCTGGTTTTTATATCCAAGGAATGCCAGCTTCAAGGAATATATTAGGAAGTATTCCCAGGTTTTCAATGTTGTTTAACTGACTGCTAGCTTGACCTTTGTTATAATTAGCACACCTGTATTTAATGTAATTTGTGTATTTTTGGAAGGGGGAATAGATGGATGTGACTTTGAGTGAAAGAAAGAACACCACATTCTTCTATTATTTATTCTTTAGAGTTATTGGAGGTCATTTCATCTCCATTACTTGTAAACTGGAGTTTTTCATATTATTTATGTTATAAAATTGTTAGAATTTGCTTGAGATAACACACAAATCATCTGACACACTGCTAGAAAATAGCTGGATCTCAGTATACGGCAGCCATTTTCTCTCATTATGAACTCCATTTTTGCCAACACTGACGTCATCACAACGACTGCTTTTTATGTCAGCCCTAACTTAATGATGATAACCATGGGCATTTCGAAAAGAAATTTATCGCTGTTTACCATTAGAAAGTGTCACCTCTCTGGCTTCTCAATGTTCTCATAAACTTGTTGTGGGACTCTCAGGCTGGGGGTTCTGTGAGGAAGTAGAAGATCACCTCTTCAATATGATCTGATGGGCCTCTGATAAAATCCAGCCAATCACCTCCTGCCTCAGCAGAGGCTGTTAGCATGTTGAGCAATAGCTTCATAAACCAATTAATTGGAATACTTCACTCTAAGTAGGACTTGAGGTAGATGAGAGTCATTGCTCTGAAGAGTAAGGAAAAAATAGTAATGGTCATAGATGGTAATGAAAATGGATGCCATAGAATAAGCAGTAGATTCAAGATTAGGACACCTGCGTTTTAAGACCTGTATTGACATTCACTAGCTAAGTTCAGTTTTTCGTCAAAAAATATTTATTTGGCTCTCAGTGTATGTCAAGAATTTATATGCAGGTCACAAGCAAAGATGACAGACATGGTCTTTGGGGTTTTCTTTGATTCCTTTGAGACTTCTGTTTATTCAACCTATTTTCAAGCTTGGTGTGAGAAGCATTTATGTGAAAACACACTGGTAATTGACTTGCTAGCAAAAGTAGAGATCTGTACTAATCATTCTTTTGGGGATATGAGCTCCAAAGACATATTTTTGAGTTGTTATTAAAATCTATGTCCTCTTCACTAGGCTATGAATTCTGAGGAGAGCGATTACGTTCCATATTTTATATGCTGGTATGTGATGACTTCTATGTGCCAGTTGAATAAATGAGTTAATGAACAAATAAATGAATGGAAAATTTGGGAAGGAAGTGTACTGGTTAAGAATCACAAAGATCTGAAGAGTTAATTATTATTATAAAATAATTGAGAAGTAAGAAGTGAGAACACAAATGTAATATTGGCTAAGAATGCCTAATCTTGGTTCAGCTTACATCAGTTTAGATAGTTTGGAGATCCTGGTTGCCTTCTGCTGCTTTGGAAATCATTTCTAAAAGCCAGAATAAATAAAATAGACATTGAGTCCACAAATGTGTTAGTTATTAAAAACCTCAACCATAATTGTTCACTTCATCAATTTCTGTCAAAATTCAAAGCTTAATGTAATTTGAAAGTTGTTCGCTTTGTTTCCAAACAAAAAACTACCTTTCCTTTAAAGCATTTTAAATACTTAAATGTGCAATGATCTCTCTGTACTTGGCAACAGGGCCTACAGATGTGAAGTCTCAAATCCAGACCCAATTGTACTTAAACTTGCTAGATAGTGGACAAGTCTCTTCACAACTCTGGTCTCTCTCTCCCCATCAAGAACAGGAAAACAGGGGCCTCCCTGGTGGCGCAAGGGTTAAGTCTCAGCACTCTGAAGCTATAGCTGTCACTGCAGCACCAGTTTGATCCCGGGTTAAGGAGCTGACCCACATGGTACAGCAGTCCTTTCCTGTCTTGCTCACTGCTCCCCTCAGCAATGTGTTTCAGTAGATCTGCCTATTCTGTTTCCCTTCTGTCTCTGCTGAATCCTTCCATGCCCCCCCCCCCCCACCTCTGGCCTACACTCCAGCTCTTGAATGCGTAAATAAATAAATCTTTAAAACAAAAAAAGAACAGAAAAACATTGGCATGGACAATCCTGCAGCTTCTGAGAGCACTAACATGCAGATTCTATGGTTGGGTTTTGAACACGAACAAATCTCTGGCTTCCAGTTTGTAGGACATTTATTATAGTTCCTGAAAAAAATGATAGCTCACATACCGGTAACCCTCCCTGATATACCAGATACGTAGGATACAAATGCCCAAGCAAAGTTAGCAGAGAATTAGGACAATTCACTATTACATTTTAGCCTTAAATATCTATATGGTGAAATAAGCATAGTTTTTTGGTCATTTATTCATAGGTACAAAGAGAAGCTGTGGTTTTTCAAAAGAGAACCACAAATAACAGGGTCAGGGACAGCTTCCTGGATTTATTTGGAATGACAGAACATTCTGTTCAAGTAGGCCCTCTTAAAACAAGGGTTCCAGACTCTTCTCATCCCCTTAGTTCTCTCAGTCCCTTAACAACTTATTTTTATAATAACTACAACCTCAATTCTGCCCTGTAGTTTAGTCTGTGGCGTTCTTCAAAGTTTACAAAGGAGTGATTTTGCCATTTCTTCAACTTTTTAAAAACTTCTGTAGTCAATACATTTAGGTGCAGACCACTTGTGTCTTGCTCTAAAGAATCTGTTTCTTGATTTGTCTTAATTCTCAGAATCCTTCCCCTTCCGTAACACAAAGGAGCTAAGAAGTTTGGGAACACAAAGTTCAGTAGACACAGAGAGTGGAAAGTATATATTTCAGAGTATATTTACCTAGATAAAAAGTAAAACAACACTTAGATTTTGAGCATCTTGTGCACCTACTTGTATATATTTAAATGACTAGATGTCATTTCGATTCAGGCAGCAAATCATTCAGCCATCTAATCCACAATGGCTAAAATTCAGACAGTTAATTAGGCATCTATAATCTCTTTTTTTTTTTTAGATTTTTTAAAAAGTTTTATTTATTTATGCATGTAAGAGCTGGGGTGTAGGCCAGAGGTGCAGGGGGTGAGAGGATTCACCAGAGACAGAGTGGGGAGCAGAACAGTTGGACCTACTGAAGTACACTGCTGAGGGGAGCAGTGAGTGAGACAGGAGAGGTCTGCTGCACCATGTAGGTCAGCTCCCTGGTCAGGGATCAAACTGGTGCTGCAGTGGCTGCTATAGCTTCATAGTGCTGAGACTTTACCCCTTGAGCCACCACAGAGGCCTATATTCTCTACTCTTATGGAAGCAAAATCCTTTTATATTTACTTTTCTTTGAGTTTTCTGTACTGAGGTATAAAAGACAAATGCAGGATATGGCTATTATCTGCTGAATGTGCATTTAACGGAAACACTATTTTATGCTCTGTTCAATAGAAAAAAAAATTGGAAGCCAGAAAAGCTGTACAGGAAGTTCCATTTATAACACCCAAGGCTTTTTACTGGAAAAAAAAATTGCACAGGATCAGGGTAAACACCTAGTTATCACAACCAGAAAGTAATCATTAACTACCTCACCAAGAGTCTTGAGTTCCACCAGCCAAGATTCTAAGTTGTGTCTTCCCCTTGGTGATGGCCCGAGGACTTACTGGCTCACGGTTACCTCCTGGTCCTTTGCAGACTCTGTTGACTGTGACAATTGCTGGGACAAGGAACTAATTAATCCTGACTTTTGTCTCTATTTATTTCTCTGTTATGTGTAGGAACTGCCCAAGTTTTTCAAGAGAACATTCATAACATGATATGAATGTTCAGGAAAACAAACTGAGAGTCTCTGGAGAAATATTAGAAGTTGGGGATCCATTTTCTACCTTAGCCTAAGAGTCTGATCCCTGTCTTTTAGCTTTTCCATTGATTTTGTATTTTGAAGACAGTTTTCTCTTTTTTAATTAACTAATTTTAATTGAGGCAATAGTTGGATAGCATCAGGTATTGACACTGTAGTGCACCCACCACCAAATCACCCATGGTTCACCGCCATAGTCCATTGTGCTTCCTTCCCTCTTTGTTTTTATCCCTGCCCCTCTCACCGTCTAGCTCCCTCTGGAGGCTTCAGTTCTGTAGATAGCTTTCAAGAGTTAAGTTTTTAAGCTCATCTTTATCAGAATCTTAGTTTAGTTACTCTATATTCCACATATTATGACACCATCCAGAATTCTTCTGATTTATTTCACTGAACATTATTCATTCGAGCTCCTCAATGACAGCTTTCTTTCTCAATGGGCTGGAGAAAATGGAGTACTTACTGGAGGGAGTTCTACCCTTCGTGTGATGCAACTTTTATTATCCCTCTATGATTGGGCAGGGCTTCAGAATAATTTTCACCAGGGATTCACTTTCACATTCTTGTTAAAAAGAAATCTCAATTGACCAACATGTTAATGATTAATTATGGTTTGCTTTGTTCCCCCCACCCCATATTAAGCTTGCATGTTTACATATAGAATCAATGTCCATAGTCCAGAGTCTAAGTAATATGGGAATTTTAGATTGAGAGCAAAGCAAAACTATTGAGATAGACTTGGGTTAAGGTAACCTTTTTCAACAACCCTGCTCAAAAGGAGCAATCACACATATGAATAAACGATTTCACAGAAACAGAAAAAGAAAGCTGCCATTTCTTGCCAGAAGTATGAATTTAGTTTCTTTGTAGATTTAAAATGGAGGATAATCCCACCACTTCAGGCAGTTATTTTAAAAATTAAATGAGATAACTTGTGAGAGCATATACAACAGCACATACTAAAAACAAAGCAAATGTTGGTTTCTAGTCTCTCTTCAGACACTGGGATCCCAAATTTGGTGTCAGTAGTTCATATTTTATTACTGACCATTCATTGTAGTTTGATGTAGGAAGAAAGGAAGCACAAAAGGAGAAATCAAGAATCCTGACAATTTTTGTATGTTGTTGAGTCTACACATATCTTATTCAAGGCTAAGTCATAAATATACTGGTGATGGATGCTGGCAATATTTAGCTATACACACTGCTGTTATCATTGAAAGCCTTCATTTACTTTGTTATCCATGTACTCATTCATTCACTTATCCATTTAAATTGTAAATAAACATGATAGATGTTCATTTTGTTTTTCAAAAATTAGTGGAGATTTTACTAAGAATCTGTTATGTTGTGAAGGTTAGTCAAAGCACAAAAAATTAAAGAAATAGAGAAGTCTTACCCTCAAGGAGCTTATGATCTAGTGCAGTGGTAGGGATAAATGCAGAGAAAGGAGTAAATATCTCTGAACATACTAAAGAGGAAGCGACATGAGTTTGTGTCTATATAAACAATGAGTAGGTCACCCAAGCCTAGACCCTCATTTCTTTGCTACTAGATCTGGGTCATCATTTGTTTCATCTGGTTTCTTGTTAACAATAAATATATATATTAATCTAAGCAATCAGATTTGACTAGTCTTTAAGTTAAAGTCATTGTCCAAATTTCTAGATTATTCCCTGTCAAGTAAATATTTGGACAGAGAAAGCTCTCCTGGTGGAAGTTTCTGGGTCTCTGACAAAGAGCAAAAAGGACAGTCTAATAAACAAGGACATTCACTAGTATAGGACCCTGTATCCTTTATTTCCAAGTGTGGAGAAAGAAGAGGAGCTATGTGGCTAGAAATCCCAGGATAAACACACCCAGCATCCCTATTGTGCGTATGGAATGCACACTTTCTCACCGGAAGAATAGTTTTCCTCCTTGAACAAGAGCTGCTTTTACCTATAGGCATAATTTGCTTTGGGATAACAGTAAAATGTCTGGAGTTAAAACTACCTACTGACTCCCCAGGTTTGTGAAAAATGCATGACTAATTGCATCCTGTGCCTGCTGTCAAACAAGGTTGTAGTTAGTGCTAATTTCAAGACATGAGGATACATATATTAAAAAGTTTGTCCGTCCTTGAAAGTCTGCTATATGTTTGGGCCAACCATGTCACCACTGCCATCTCAATGCCTTTGGTGTCCTACATTAGCTTTGCTGAGAGTCACAGTTACTCTCAGTTAGTCACAGTCTACCCTCTCCTGTATTGCTTCCCAATGGTGGAACCTTGAGAAAGCTTTGGAGGAGAAAATTTTAACTTATCTCTCCCAAAGTGAAGACCTCAATAAATATGTGTTGAATGGGTAAAATATTTAAAAGCATAGACTATTTTATATTCTGGATATAGAACACCATTGATTAATATAGTAATACAAAGCACAGAACAGTAATACCTTGAAATTACATAATACTTTTTCCCCAGAATGTGCCAGGTTTTCTTGTGATATTTCATTAATCTTTCCAGCTGTATAAGATGGCATTACTACCATTTTACATTTGTTCATTCATTTAGTAAATATTTAATTTTTGCTTACTACACTGGGCTAGGTACTAATGATACAAAAACAAACGAGACTGCAACTCTGCTCTTGACTATAAAGTTTAGGTGAGGAGATTAACATGAAATAAACAACAATCACTCAGCCTGATAAGTAATATCATAATGATAAATGCCATGGAAACTTGTAGCAACAAGAACTTAAGAGGCTTGCTTGGGGAAAACAGAAATGGAAAAGGAAATTTGAGCAAAGCATGGAGGTTATGTTTTATTCTATAAATCCATGGTCTCTAAACATTTTTTCTGTTCAGAAAAAAAAAATGTTTTTAGCACTCACCCTTAATGTGTCTTTCATAAATTTCAAAATAAAACACGCCTAGGTAACTGCTAGTGTATTAATTTGGAACACTTGCCTATTTTGTGACACAAAAATTCCACTCCTGGGTATATTTATGAAAGTTTTATGGGTGCAACAAGGGAATCTACAGTACTCTCTTTATGTTGTCTATAATTGCTAAGCTTTGAAGGAATTCAGTATCCTCCACAGGAGAGTAAATAAATAAACTTTGATGCAATTGCATAATGGAATATTATTCCTCAGTAAAAATAAAAGTGAAAAAACGAAAACATCATGCAACACTATGAACAAATCTTTAAAACATAATCCTATTTTAAAAACTCAAGCACAAAGACCAAATACTGTGATACTATTTTTTAAAAGTACCAGTACAAACAGATGCTATGTTACTTCTTAGTAAACGCATACGTGTTAAACCTATGAAAAAGTAAGGAAAAAACCAACTAAAATGTATCTTGGGAGAGGTGGGCAGTGGGATCAGGAGGTGGGGAAAGGCGAGAGAAAGGTGGGTTAGAAAGTCTGGTGAGGGGCCTCCCTGGTGGCGCAGCGGTTAAGCGCTGCGCTGTGGAGCTGTCAGCAGCACGCGATGCGAGTTCGACGCCCAGCTGGGGAGAATCCCACATGGTGCGGCAGACCTCTCCTGCCTCGCCCACTGCTCCCCTCAGCAGCGTGTTTCTGATCTGCCTATTCTGCTCCCCACTCTGTCTCTGGTGAACCCTCTCACCGCCCCACGCCTCTGGCCTGTACCCCAGCTTGTATGTATAAATAAAAAATCTTTAAAAAAAAAAAGAAAGTCTGGTGAGGTAAAAAGGGCTTCTGTCGTGAGTGGCACATGCAGAACAGCTCGATTGTTTTGTGTGCGGAATCGACATCAAGAGATTTCAGAAGCATAATTTTTTGGTACTTGGACAGCTGGTGATCGTTGGTCCCGGTGCCCCTTATAATTAAACAACAAAAAAAAGATCTCACAAAAAAAAAAAAGAAAAAAGAAAAAAAAAGAAAGTCTGGTGAGGTTCAAAGACATGTCAGTGGTGAGTTCATAGACATTCTTTTATTATACTCGACAGCTGATCTGCATGTCAAGTTCTTTAGTAAATATTGAATATTGCATTAAATGGGGATAAATATAAATGGAAATCTCAATATTTTCTTTTTGAGCCTCAGTATCTCCCTTGGGACACCACAGAGAACAGTAAGTCAGGCAATCAGAGTCACTGGGTTTTTTTTTTTTTTTTAGTAGGGAAGTGAAATGCTCATATTTTTGTTTTAAAAGGAGAATTTTATCAACATTAAGAGGATGGACAATTTGTGTCAGAAAGCTTGAGTTTCTGACCCAACATAGTGGCTTTGGGAACATATGATAGAGAGTGGACTGGAGAACTGTTTAATAGGTAGAACTAGCAGGAATTGGTGATATATGAGGAGGTAACAATCATTTAAAATGACAATTTCCTAAATTGAACAACCAGTGCCATTAACCATGAAAGTGGCTAATGACAATAAAAGAAGCATAATGATGGGATATAACAATGGAGAGGACAGTGTTATATATCTGAGAGCTAAAAGCATCTACATAATATAAAAGTGAAGATGTCTGGCAGCTGTTAGAAATACTTTAGGAGAATGTTGCATCTGAAAAAAATGTCACCAACATACTGGTAACCAACAACACAGAAGTAAATAAGGTCATTAAAACAAACAAACAACAACAAATAACTATGTCAAATAAAAAGGTCAAGAGAATTATACTGGATTCCAAGTGGCCATAACCATACAGGAGGCTGAAAACTCTCAGGGGTCTATATGAGAACCAGGAAAATGTGGGAAAGTTAAGTGCCCAGTGATGCCAAGTGTCCCCAGATGAGTTGAGTGAAATAGAAAATGTAACTGAGGCACAGAGAAACTATACAGCTCAAACCTGTAAACCAGGTGTTTTGGTTTCTTTATGAGTACACTATCCACTAAGCTTAAATTGACTGCCAGGAATGCTACTGCTTGGAATGGTAGGAAAGAGATCATTGTTCTTTTCACAAATATGGAGGAACTTTTGTTGACCAAGTACCATGTATGGTTCTGTTCACATAGTTTTTAAAGACTAGTTTATAATTCCAAAAATTAATTATGAAATACTTTCTATAATATCATAGAAATGAACTTATGATCATTATGTATATAGAGAAATATATATGGAGACTAGGTTGCGGACTTAGATAATAATAACCAACTCTGCATAAAGAAATGTACAGAATTAAACCAAATATCCCCCAAGAATTCATTATAAATCTAGTTTATGGGAATAAAATGACTTCCCAGGGGAAGTGACATTTAAGCTGAGACCAACCTTTAAACATGGAAGTTTCATCATTTTCATGAGAGGTTTAATATGGGAAAAAATGTGTTCTGCTATAAAAGAACCAGCTTCATTATATAGAAATTCCTAACTATAATCATATTGGCCATGCTAAAAATATCTAACTTGGATTACTATTGTAGCAAGGTATGTTTTCAAAAGTGTGGAGAGATTTATATAAGATACTTGCTATTTATAGGGAGGAAGGAATTGGAAGCAGGATAAGGTTAATATTTTTCATCATGCATTTCTGTCCTACTTGGTTTGCTATCATTACAATTCACTAATATCGTTATAATTAAAAAATGGTTACTTCATAGAAAATTGTGGAAATTTATATTGCTAATCGTTGTTCTGTTGTTTCATTGTAGTAATTCATAGACGCAATTGTTTTGGCACACACAGTGACAACCTAAGAAATAGTGAATCCAATTCGAAGATTTTATTTAAGCAAAATTCCTGCTAGTTGCTTTGAACTGAGAAAGCCCCTGAACCACAGATTTTGCAGAGGACACTACTTCAGGTCTACAAACCAGAGCTTTGCAATTATCCTTGTATTTAGTCCTGTACTTAGTTGTAGAAAATATATGGCTCCTTTGGTGTTATTAATAACTAAACCAAAGTTATGAAATAACATAGCAATAAAGACTAATAGACACAGCTGTGCTTTGATTCATTGTGTATAAAATTACACTCATTTTCTCCATTTATATTCCAACTGTAAAAGCGTGTAGTTCTTGTCTATCATCCTGTATGTTGTCACAGCTCAATAAAAGTTTACAGGAAGGCAATTTGAAAGAAACTTGGTGAGGTTAAAAGAGTTCTTTTTCTAAAAGCCTGCTTTTTTTCTTGCAAAAAATATGCAAGTTACAGTTTCTGATAAAATATGATTTCATCTTTGGGCTAGCTTTTTCAATTGACCTTACAATTTAGGTGACATTATTGAAAAACATCAGATATGTAGGTGAGAATAGGAAAATAAAGCAATTAAAAATAAAATGGATAATAACTGAAAAACCTAGTTAAATATTTACCAAATAATTAACTTTGGCTTTCACCACCCTGGTTAATCAAAAACTTTACGACACACATCACTGTGCAAAATGACATTGCTTTCACCCTAACCCTGGGTTCTCTGAGCAATATTTAGATCAGAGTGGTGAACCAGGAAGCAAATGGAAAGACAATTATCAAATTTCCAGAAGCTCACAAGGAAAGATTCTTATCTTGGCTGTCCTGAGGTTATCAGTAGCTGGTGATGAAATACTCAATACTTTTCAACCTGCAGTTTTATTTTCAATGCATTACTTGATCTTGTAAAGGTCCAGCAGAGAGGAAAGGGTAAAAAATATTTGCAATAAAACTTATAGCAGTGGGGAAGATTAGTGAAGTAAATTAGTAAGAGAAACATGAATGGATGTTTTTATCAGTTTAAACTATACTTCCATTCATATAGATACGTTTTTTGTCTCTTGATTTGTGTGACAACATTTATAGCCCAAAATGAAGCTAGCAGTTCTGAACGAAATAAAATATTATGTTCCCAAGGTATTTCAGATACCAATAGATTGGACTTTTATGGCTCCTGAAATTGAAGACATGTATTTGCAACATAGCTGACTGAGAGTGGAAAAGAGGGGTGACTGAAGTTGGGGCATAGGTAAACTAGCCATTGCATATTGTCCCAGGTTGACTCATGACAGGCTCAGCCACTGAGCTAATACTACCATCTTAGTGATAACCTGTGACTTAACACAAAGTCTTTTAGGAGGGTGTTCTTAGCTGTGTCCTACCTTCTTTCTAAGTTGTAATTCACACTTTCATTCCCACTCCGAGATTTCACTCCCCTTATACTATATCATACTCTAGACATTCACTTTCTTTACAGTTTCCTAAGGAAATGTGGTTTCCTTCCTTCTTCATCTTCTTTACCTTCTTCACAGCTGTCTCCTGTGCCCCCCATGGCCACTTCGCTGAAATCATACTCTTCCTCAAGTCTTAGAACAAATATCTTCTCTGGTAAGACTGTCCAGATCCCTCTTCTATAGGCACATACACATGAACAGACTCACATACCCATGATTATAGACCAAAGATAGAATTAGGGACTCTATCAGCAATATGTTAAATTACTTTATTTTAATATCATAACAACCTAGTATATTAATTATATTTTAATGTAAAAATATATATTATTTTTAAAAGATTTATTTATTTCATGCATACAAGAGCTGGGGTTCAGGCCAGAGTTGTAAGGGATGAGAGAATTCACCAGAGACAGAGTGGGGAGCAGAACAGGCAGATCTACTGAAATACACTGCTGAGGGGAGCAGCAGGCGAGACAGGCGAGGTCTGCTGCGCCATGTGGGTCGGCTTCCTGGCCCGGGATGGAACTCATGCTGCAGTGGCTGCTATAGCTTCATATTGCTGAGACTTAACTCTTGTTCCACCAGGGAGACCCAATAAATCTATATTGTAATTATTATTTATGTTGGTTTCTTCTGGTTTCCAAGCTCCTGAAGGGTAGAACTGTATCTTCTCCGTATTTCAGATACTTGCAAAAGTGCCTGGTACAAAGAAAAGGTTTAATAAGTGCTTGATGGTTGTGTGAATGAACTTAATCTCATCCATCAAGACTCATACCAATTTTTCCTTGCCTAAGTGAAGCCTTATATATTCATATACCATCAGAATAAATTCTGTCTTCTCTGAGTTCTCATAACACTCTACTGATTCCTTGCTGTTCTCTATCACTAACTTCCCAGGGTTTCAATTGCATCTTCCTATTAGCTTCATTTTTATTTGCCTGTGTCCAGCACAAAGCAGATGCCATATCAACTGGTGCTGGGAACAGAAAAGGAGAAGGATGTCTGCCGGAGACATTGTGATCCTTCCCTTTGTTCATCTATTGTCAATAATTTGGTCCTTGAGCAAACACTGGTTACAATAACTCAGTTTTAACAGTTAGACTCACTCTGTACTTTTTCCTCCAGTGCTTAGATATCCTTGGAAATAATGACTTTGAAAGGGATAATGGTAGTTTTTAATTCAAAAGTTAGGTGCACATTAACTTTTTGATTTTAAGCTCTATCCTTCAAAAATGATAACACTGCAAGCAATTGGAAATAGATGAGGCAGTCATGGTAGTTGACTGAAAACTGAAATATGCTTTAAGTACTGAAGTCAGAAACCACAGGGAAGAATATGATAGTTCTGGTTACTGACAATAAATTTTTAAAGATCTCATTTTTCTCACAATGGTAATAATGGCTCAATTGATTGAAAATGTCTACTTGCTAGCCTTGTGCTAACTCTCCTTTAAGTCCTTTGACAATCCTCTCGATCAAGTGTCATTGCTTCCTTGCTATAGAGGAGAAAACTGAGGCTCAGAAATGTTCATCCATTTTCCCAACATTATGGAGCTCCATATTGCCTTACCCACAGGATGTAATTTAATTCTGACTAAAAATCAAGGTGGAAAAATATCTTTATTGACAGTCTTTCAGGATCTAATTGTATCTAGTGAGTGACTCATACTTGTCTCTGTGGCTCAAAAACAGAATTTTATTACCCCAGATCCTCAAAAGGACAGATAAAAATTAGAAAAGTTAATTCTTAATTACCTGGAAATGGAGACATGTTAGATCACACACACTCAACTATTCACAAGACAAAATCATCTGAGTCAATTTTAGTCCAAGACTTTCACCTTTCCAGAAAAATTTGCCTACATCAATGTGAAGTTATAAATAAGTGTGATCATTACATAAGATAATTTATCACTTGAATTATGAAAAGTACGCTTTTGAAAACATTTTCCAGATCTCCTCTCTGGACAGAAGCAGTCATAACAACATCAACAATAAAACTTCCACATGAAACAGTTGTTCAAATTTATTACAAATTATAATGTCAGTTGTCAAGATGATTACTTCCTCAAATTGACCTCCTCTAACCTAGCAGCTCTAAACTTTCTCTTCTTGGCTATTTAGGATACATTTTGATCATTAAGTCTAAACATAACCATTTTGTACAACTTACCACCGATTTTTCATGTGGATTATATTTCAAACCAGAGATAAAGGGAGAAGATTACGTCCAAGAGATACAATGAATATCTCTTGACCCTAAAGTCAAGTGTAAGAAAGTATCTTTGAGGAAAATAGTCAAATTCTTTGGAAGGAAGCACATTAAAAACATAATGATTCTTGAGAGTTAATTTCAGAAAAGTCTTACTGAATAATATCAGATGCTTTTTCACATATATTTTACAATATTCAGGCAAATCTAAATATTTTTTCACTTTCTAATTTTTATCTAGGTTGTGTAATTTAAACTAAGTGGGGGTACTTTCATTTCTTTCTTTCTTTCTTTTTTTTACTTTTTCCTATCTTTCTGCTCAGTTCTTATTATAAATAGAAACAACAATAAAAATGTCATTCTCACATTTGGCAGGATTTTAGTTTAGTTAGTAATCAAATCTGTAATTTTGCTTTAAAAAAGTGGTCTACCTACCTTGATTTAACAGATTTTTCATGATTGTGAATGACAATTCAGTATGAGAGTTTTATCAATAACCCATTTCTCTTGGTGTTGTTGGTTTGCTTTGCTTTATGGTTTGTGTTTGCTTTTATATAACACATATTTTATGAAGAACTGGAACTTTTTCAGAAATACTTTTTTGGGAGCATTTTACCTGGTAAGGATGCCAATTTAAATATGACCTGCTCCAGCTTTCTAGGAGCTCAGAATATACATACATACACAGATGCATTCAGTGGTATTGATAAGTTCAGTGCTTGCTGGCACCAAAGAGATGGAGTAGGGAGTAGTGACAACCAAAGAATTCAAAGATGATGTTACAGATTCAGAAGGGACAGTTGAACTAGGTTGAAAAGGAAGGGAGGTGCATAGGAAAGGGGAATAACATGAACCCATGAAAATTCGTGGGCTTTTCAGAGAAGTGAGAAGTGCATTGTGTTTGTAATTAGGATGTGAAAACAAATTTTTGGAGAACAGGCCACTTCGTAGTGAGTTTTTAGAAATATAAGAAATAATAAAAATCTTAGAAGTAATAGGTGGTAATATAGCTTCAAGTGATCTGAAAAGATATCATAAAAAAAATAAAAATTAAAGTCTGTTCCAGAATATACCTGAGCAATAGATTTGTTCTTAAAGTGTGGTCCCTGGGTCAGCGTTTCTCACATCTCCTGAGAACTTGTTAGAAAGGCAGAGTCTTCAACCTTGTCCTAGGAATTCTGGGATGAAATCAAACAGTCTGTATTTTGACAAGCCCTCCAGGAGATTGTTGTGCACACAGCACTCACTGATGTAGAGTAAGGAAGTATGTATTCCAGGTGCAAGGAACAGAATAGGCGTAGGTGTAGATCTTGTGGTGAGATAGTGGCGTCCAGAGAACAGACATAGTAATGTTTCATTCATTGATGGTTTTATTAATTAAGGAAATGATTCATTATACGACAGAATTTTATTCTGTCGTATAATCCCAGAATTCAAGACATCTAAAGTCTGCATATAGTAAAAGAAAATCTGAGGGTAAAATCAGATTGAGGTTCTCACAGGTTCTAACAGATCGAAGTTTAATTGCCAAGACCTACAGATGAAAGAGACTTTGTAGGTTCTTCAGCTGAATAGTAACATAAATAAAAGAGGATTTTTGGAAGTTGGAGTTGACAACAATGTAAGAATAGATTTTCGTCATGGAAGCTGAGGTAGCATGGGGAAAACAAGACCAGGCATAACAGGAAAGATTTTGAGCAAGCCATAGGTAAGAGCTTGAGCTAGTTTAGCTGCAATGGAGAAAGAGACAGATAAATTTGAGGACATTAAAGAGGGAGAATCAGGGCCTTCCTGGTGGCGCAGCGATTAAGCGCTGTGCTGTGGAGCTGTCAGCAGTGGTGACGCGAGTTCAATGCCTGGCCGAGGAGATTCCCACATGGCACAGCGGACCTCTCCTGCCTCAGCAGTGTATTTCCCTTGATCTGCCTATTCTGCTCCCTACTTTGTCTCTGGTAAACCCTCTCACCGCCCCCATGCCTCTGGCCTGTACCCCAGCTTGTAGGCATAAATAAATAAAACTTTAAAAAAAAAAAAGAGGGAGAATTGGCCCCTGTGCACACCTAATGATAGGAGGGGTAGAATCATGCAAGATAATTCAGGTTTGGTGATCACAGCATGGGCACCCTGGAGAGGGAGCAGACTTCCTTGTGAGGGGAGCAAACTAATTTATGAGTGGAGTTAAGTTAATGTGATGTCTGCTAGCCAGTTAGGAGGTCTGAATAGGAGAGAGACTAGAAGGTCATTAGTATGTGGATGTGAATTGAAGTCACATAATCCACAGAGTATGCTATGCAAATGGGGATTGATTTAAATATCTGTAGAACATACAAAGAAGTAGGTGAAAATGATCCTGCAAATGTGAATGCATCAGACTGCCTTTTGAGTATCTTCTGTCCAATTTTAAATTGAACACTCCCTAAAAAATCCCATTTAGATAGTTCAGTGGCCATCCAAATCCATTAAAGAAATCCATCATACTTCATTGCTATTTTACATAGACATATTTTACATTGTTATTTAATTAAATATAAAACATAAAAACAAAGTGCACTTTTCTAGATAAAAGTTAATCGCTGTGTATTGCATTTATGCATTATTTAAAGCAATTGGCGTGTTTTCCTTTCAGTATATTTCATTTTTCTCTTATTTTAAGAACAGGAAGTGGTTACTAGATCCAAATTTGACTGATAATATTCTATTTCATAATTGTCGAATTAAGAGTGAAAAAAGCTAATCTCGGTCTCTTTTCAGTGGTTGCAACTGAGGATATAGAAACTCCAATGATGGCACAGACCAATGGAATCAAATAGAAAACCCAGAAATAAATCCACATATCTATGGACAAATAATCTTTGACAAAGGGGCAAAGAATATGCAATGGAACAAGGTCAGTTTGTTCAATAAATGGTGCTGGGAAAACTGGACTGCTACTTGCAAAAAAAATGAAGCCAGACTACTACCTCACACCATACACAAAAACTAACTCAAAATGCATAAAGGACCTGAATGTAAGACCTGAAACCATAAAATATATGGAAGAAAATGCAGGCAAAACACTGCATGACATACACCTCAGTAAAATCTTTAAAGACACATCCCCCAAAGCAAAGATAGTGAAGGAAAAGATAAACAGCTGGGATTACATAAAATTAAAAAGTTTCTGTACAACAAAAGAGACTTTAAACAAAACAAATAGATACCCAACTGACTGGGAGAAAATTTTTGTACACAATACAACTGATAAGAGACTGATCACAAAAATCTACAAAGAGCTCACACGACTCAACAAAAACAAAGTCAACAATCCAGTCAAAAAATGGGCAGAAGAGCTAAAAAGACACTTCTCCAAATAGGAAATGCAAATGACAAACAGGTATTTGAAAAAATGTTCACCATCACTTATAATAAGGGAAATGCAAACCAAAACCACAATGAGATACCACCTCACAATAGTGGGAATGGCACAAATTAAAGAAACAGACAACAACAAATGGTGAGGATGTGGAGAAAAAGGAACTCTCCTACACTGCTGGTGGGAATGCAAACTGGCCCAACCACTATGGAAAGCCATATGGTGGTTCCTCAAAATGCTAAAAATGGAGCTTCCATATGACCCAGTAATACCACTTCTGGGAATCTACCCAAAGAACACAAATACATTAATCCAAAAGGGTACATTCACCCCTATGTTTATCGCAGCACTGTTTACAATAGCTAAGATACGGAAACAACCCAGATGCCCAAAAATAGATGACTGGATCAAGAAGATGTGGTACATATACACAGTGGAATACTATTCAGCAATCAAAAAAGATAAACACATGCAATTCGCAGCAACGTGGATGGAGCTAGAAGGGATCATGCTCAGTGAAAAAAGCCAGAAAGAAAGAGAAAAATATTGAACGGTTTCACTTACAGCAGGAATACAGGGGAACCAAATGAAAGAGAGACATTTAGTGAGGGAGGGGGAGAATAAGGGCTCAAAACAGGGAAGAGCACAAGGCACTATGGTGACGGTTCACGGGTGAATCAGGGGTGGGTAACCTATGGGGAATACACTATAATGTAAAAGACATAAATAATAATAATAATAATAAAAGACACTCCAGTGATGGGACAATCTGTGCACTGAGAAACAAACACGAGACTAATGAGTGAGACAGACCCAAAACACAGAAGATGTGCAGAGGAAAGCAAACACTAACATGTGGCTACAAAGGTGAGACAAGGAGAGGGAAAAGGGGTGGGGGATGAAGAGGGAGAAAGCAGGAAACAGAGAGGAGACATGCAATTGTAGTGCCAGCTTATTTTCATTTCCCCATTTCAGTTCCTTGTGAGTAACTATTGTGCTCTCTGCTCTTGTGGTCCCTGAGATTCTAATAAATAATAGGTCCCATTTCGGTTTAGACTAGTTTGAAATGGATTTCTGCTGTTTACAACAAAAGGAACTCTTGCTTGAAATATTTGGATAATACTGTTGACAGTTATAGGGGATTTTTTTTTTAATCACTAAGTTCATTCTTCACTGATTCTAGTAATAGCACTTCGGTTATACTTTCTGAAACAACTCATTTATTCCAGTCCATAAAAGACATTTTTTAAAGATATATTTTTATTTATTTATGCATACAAGAACAGGGGTGTAGGCCAGAGGTGTGGGAGGTGAGAGGATTCACCAGAGACAGAAACAGACGGATCTACTGAAACACACTGCTGAGGGGAGAAGCAGGTAAGGCAGGAGAGGTCTGCTGGGCCATATGGATTAGCTCCTGGGCAGGGGGTTTGGGATCAAACTCAGGCAGCTGTGGCTGGAGATGTGATTGCACTGAGACTTTAACCCCTGTGCCACCAGGGAGGTCCCATGAAAGACA
The DNA here is from genome assembly GCA_004024925.1 of Scalopus aquaticus. Taxonomy (NCBI): domain Eukaryota; kingdom Metazoa; phylum Chordata; class Mammalia; order Eulipotyphla; family Talpidae; genus Scalopus; species Scalopus aquaticus. The sequence goes on along the minus strand of PVIJ01002893.1, from coordinate 79,959 downwards.
TTTGAGCCAAACCCAGGCCATGGGAATCCATTCAGGAAAGGACATATAAAAACTGGGCTAAAATCTCCATCAACAATACCCACTAGAACTTCTGAGAAATTGAAGCAGTAATTGATTAATTAGTAAGAATGACAACCTGGCTGGTTATCCTGCCACCATACAAAAAAAAAAAAAAAAAAAAAAAAAAAAAAAAAAAAAAAAAAAAAAGAATGAAACTAATGCAGAAGTAGAGGAAAAGACTGAAACACCCAGGTTCTTCATACAGCATTTGTGCACCACCATCATTTGTGAGCTCTAGATACTTCAGCTATTTCATCAATAAATGTCCCTTTATAAATTCAGTTTGAGATGTGTTTTTTGTTGTTATTTACAGTAAAATAAATCCAGATAAGTATGGACTTATTTTTTGTATATATTTGAATTGGTGAAAATGTATTGTCTACACCCAGCACGAAGTGCCTAGTACAGTATCTGAAATAGCCGATGCTCAAAGAATACCTGCTGGTACTAAATGAAAACAAATACTTCCTAGATGTCATTTTTGGAAATGCCTTTTAAAAGCTTTACCTCTTCATTAGAATATTCTGCCAAAGCATCAGTGGATTTTAATCAGAGGAACTAGATGGAAAGTTTAGTTTAGTCTCTGATGTTCTTTGCCACTATAGTCAATCAGTTACATTTGTCCTCCAATGGCAAGTCCTAAACAGTTTTCTTTCTCCATGTCACTACCTTCTAATTCAAAATATCCCGTCTGAACCAGAGTGATAGCTTCCTGGTGGGCCCCCATGTCTCCAGGCTGTTTCTTTTCCAATCCATTTAATACCATGTAACAAGAGATATCTATCAACTCATGGATCATGGCTGTGGATGTGATATGAATTATAGATAATGTAAGAGAATCAACACTATGCATGATGTCAATTATATTAAAATCACTACAGCAATGAAGATAACACAGGAATATTAACAGTTTTTTTAGTAATAATTCTATATTTGGTGCTTTACTTCATCTAATTTATCCTTTACATTAGCTTTGATGTACTTTTTGTAGCTGTAGAATCTAAAGTTCAGAGAGCTTAATAACTTGATTAAAGTCACATAGCTGGTGGCTCAGATTCTATTCAAAGGAAGGCTGCCTACCTTCAAAGTCTGCTTAATTTCCCTGCTATTACCTATTGCATCTCTCTATAATGCAATTTTCATATTTTTCCTAGTTGAAAAAAATGAAGCATGGCCCTTCTGTCTTTTGAGATATATAACATTCTTTAATGCTAAGTTGTCTCACCATTGTAAACTAGAATTTTCATAGAAAACAGCATATAATCTATAGACAAGTCCATTTCAGAGAGAAAGGGCAAATCCTATATTGAAACACAGAGCATGGCCCCTTCTAAGCTGGAGAATCTGGTAACGATACATAAAAGGTGAACCAAGAAAATGCACCCCCACATCCTGCTGCAAGGCCTTCACTTAATGCTGTTTTTACAGCTTTGTAATTTTGTGAAAAGCAGCACATGAGAGACTTTGCTCTCAGAACTGTGGGAATGAACTTTACTGCAAAATACCTGCTCTCAAATTCAGACTGTGCCCACCAGGTATGTGTCTATGAATTCGTAATTCAGAGAAAGCGACTCTAATAAACTAAACAGGATGCTTCCCAAGGACTCAGAATCATGAGCCAGCAGATCTCATACAACCTAATCTGACTTGATATGGCATAGCTAAAAATGATTTTTTACAAAAAAATTTACATTCTCATATATTGGTAATACTGAACAGATCTAGCTATATATTGCTATTATTTGCTTCATGTCAAGATAAAAAGAAAAATTTCATAAAGCAGAGATTACACCTTCATAGAAAAAAAGCTGTCTTTGTCTTTAAAAATACATGATTTGGAGAAATGCATCAGGAAAGTGTGTAATATCTGAAAATCTCATTTCACTATGTGAGTGAGATGGGATTACTGGTGTAAACTAACTCAGTAGGATTCTTTATATTCTGACCTTAATCTGTCCAGATTCCTGTGCTGAATGGAGAGTGCCGAATATTAATGAATTAAGATGCAAATGGATTCAGTACAGCAAAGGTTCCTTATCTGTGGTTTCACGCCACAGTTTCAGTTACCTGCGGTTAACCATGGTCTAAAAGTATTACAGAAAACAAGATATTTTGAGAGAGACCACATTCCACTGGCATAACTTTTATTACAGTATATTATTACAATTGTTCTATTATATTATTGTTGTTAATTTCTTACTGTGCCTAATTCATAAATTAAACCTTATCATAGGTGTGTATATATATATGGCTAGCACTGACACCTAGAAGTATGTTTTTTTCTACGCACACATATATATACACACACACATATATATATACACACATATATAATGTGTGTGTAGAAAAAACATACTTCTAGGTGTCAGTGCTAGCCATAGTTTCAGGCATCCAAGGGGGGGTCTTGGGACACACCCCTACAGAGAATGGGTGGGGCTGCTGCCATGCAAAGTTAAAAATTTCAAGTATCCAGCTGACACTAAAAAGGAATTGGTGTAAAGGAGATTCTGAAATGACTTAGACATGTCACAATTGCCATTAAGATGGTAGCCAATATAGGATGAGAGAAAAATAAAGAATCTTAGGATTGTATCTACATCAGCTTTCCCGCCTCTCTTACAGTTGAATTTTCTGAGGCCCCTCATTTGCAGAAGCAAACACCCGTATCTGACTGTACCCATCCAGAACCCAACTCTCTATAATATGAGTTACAAGTGGAGGCGCTGAGTTCACACCACCTGGACTTCAGTCCCAGTTCAACACAGTTCAACCATTATAAATGTATGCAGGTTACTCGGGCTCCTTTATTTACCAAACACTTGCCTAGCAGTGACCTAACCGGGCACTTGTTTGAAGCTCTTCATACTTGTAACCGACAAAAGGTGCTCATTATTATTACTCTCGTTTTACAAAAGGAGAAATTAACTCACAGAGCAACTTTTCCCCATGAAAGTCTGACAGGGCTGAGAAGAGCCAGAATCACACCCAGGCGGGTTTGTTCCGGGGTCCATGCTCTTCCCACTACCAAACTGAGCATGCTCTCCTGTGCAATCGTCAGGCTTCCTCTTGACTTTGCTCAGGCTTCCTGGAGATAATCCCCACAAAACATCTTTCTGGAAAAGCTGTGTATGTCAGTCTGTGGGTCTGAATGAGTCTCTTGTCAAGTTGAGGTGCCTGGTAGGCCCTGTGTACTCACAGAACTTTCCCAAACAGTCTGCATGACTGGCACGGTCTGCTCACCTGGATTTCTGCCTTAGTTTTCCTGATTGGCATTTCTGTTTCCAGTGGACTGCCGCCCAGACCTGACCCCTAGCTCGCTTGGCTGGGTGCTGACAATTTCTGTGCCAGGAACCAGGGGTGCTTGGTCACAGGTCTTATATTCCAGATCTAGCTCCGCTTCACTTTCACTGGTTGATTTGCTCTGTGTGTCCTTGACAGGTCATATTATTCCTGTATCAGTTATAACTTCGTGAGAAAGTTTTCAGTGACCTCAACTAACCTGGTGAATTAGAAAAGAAATAAACTGAAGGGTCGCTGACCTGGGTTTAAATCTAAGTCTCAGCTATATTTTCTTGAGGAAATCAAACTCTCTGCTTTGTGACTTGCTTTCTTCATTAGTAAAAATGAGGAGAAGAATTTTCACTCCCGTGGGCATTGTTAGATTTGAATGAGATTTCGTATGTGGATCTATGTAGCCCCAGGTTTATCTGAAGTAAAGGCTTGATAAATTTCCTTTCTCTTGCTCCTAAAAGTGAATGAGGACTCCATATATCTAAAAAATAGCTCAAGTTAACCATGGTATTGGATGATGCACCAATCCAGGTTCTCACACTGCTGTAGGTTGGGGTTGCTGAGCCTCAGATTGCGATGCTGGGATTCATTCAAGGACCAGGGGACCATGAATTGCTTACTTCACTGTCGACTACTTGCAACGAAAATAAGTAGCATGGTGTCTTTTAGAAGCAATTCTACCCTTGGCACTTTTGTTTTTTTGTCTATGTATACATGTTGTAAAAGTTTATAGTTAGGAGACATGCTATGGTTTGTTTTGTTTTGATAGGATGCATGATTGTTTGTGCTTGGAAAAATAAAGAAACAAAATATAAAATAAAATTGCCCACAGTAGTCAAAACATAATTTAGGTGTCAGAGACCATAATCATGGATTCATCAGGGCTGTAGACATAGTGAGTGTAGTGAAATAGTAAGATATTCCTGAAATTTCTGAAAAAGACTCTGAATCAAGCTTCCCGGCTTTGGTGTAGGGAGGAGGGGTATCCAGTAATTATGTTATACATAACCAACAGGCCCTGCAAAACTGAACAAGAACTTTTGAGTTTTACGTGTCGTTAATCTGAGAATGGCCACAAGTTATTTTACAATCATTTTTATGATGTGTAAAGAAAGTAGAGATGTAATCTAATCACTGAGGCCCGAGACTCATGTGCATTACTCCATAAATAATTACATTAGCATGTGTGTCTGATTATTCTTTTATGTATTTCATTCCTTGTACAATGTGCTTTTTAATTATACAGAAACAGATAAGCATGCTTTACTGAATCAGACCTTGCATGAACCGAGAAAGAAAAGTGATCAGTGGCATTTAATGTGAATTGCAAATAATTTCTCATCAATCTACACTATTGGTTTAATTAGGATTATGAGTTCTTGGTTCAAGAGCTGGAAAATTAAGGCAAATATTCTGATATTGGTCAAATTGGGATCTATGGCATAGGATTTGTGAAGTATTTTCTATATTTAATGTATTTTTCAAGATGATATAACTACAGATATATAGTAATCACACAAATTTTCATTTTCCTATCATTTTAAAACATATACATTGAATTCAGTTCTCAAACCTTAGTTAAAAAAAAAAAATCAGAAAGGAATCCTTGTACATGTTGTCAAAGTAAAGGCATGTCCTGCAGAGACCTTTATCCTCAGTCATCACACCCCAAACATAGAGACCAGGAAAATCAGGGAAAGATAATGAAAATGCAACATAGGGGAGGTGCCAATTCAAGTTTGAAATCCACTTAAATATGTTAGTTCTAATATATCTAGTACCAAGAAGTATCCAACTCTTGGACTTCTTAGCTATGATTCAGCCTTGTCTTGTCTTTAAATTCTCCTAACCAGGCCTCCCTGCGCAGTGGTTGAGCGCTGCGCTGTGGAGCTGTCTGCTGCGAGCCATGCAGGTTCGCCGCCCAGCCGGGGAGAATCCCACATGGTGCGGCAGACCTCTCCTGCCTCGCCCGCTGCTCCCCTCAGCAGTGTATTTCTGATCCGCCTGTTCTGCTCCCCACTCTGTCTCTGGTGAACCCTCTCGCTGCCCCACGCCTCTGGCCTGTACCCCAGCTGGTATACATAAATAAAAATAAAAATTCTTTTAAAAAAAATTATCCTAACCAGATAACAGTGAGGTCTAAATTAAAGCAATGACAGCCAAGGAGAGAATGGCACTGCTCCTAGCAATCGTTTTCTTGCTGTGAATGGGTCTCTTTCCCAAGTGTTTTCTAGACAGATATCATAAAGAAAAAGAAAGGATAAATTAAAGCATGCTTCTCAAAGACTCTGGTTAGTATTAAAATGGAGCTACATAGTGAAACAGATCAGATATCATTTGTGCCTTATCCCCAGAACTATTTAATTTTCTTGTGTGGGGTAAAAAGGTAGACAGAAAAAGATCTTAGTGAGGGTGAAGGAGTTACACACACATACAGATACACATCCACATTATGCAGATAAAGATACAAATGTGTTACAAAACACTTGAAATAGTTTTTCTCTAGCGTTAAGGTTCTACTCCCTTAAGATGTTGAGGATTTCATAACTGTCTATGTCCAAAATATAGTTCCACATTCTCACTATACCCTAAATTGCTTTCTGGTGTTGAATGATTTGAACAGGGAAGCAACACTAAATCCATGCTATACCGCTAAATTATCCAGAGGGATAGAGGCACTTCCCTTAATTCTCAAAGTTTTACAACCCTAAAGAATGCTCCACACCGAAAGGAAGGGAAATCTATCCAGACGAAAGTAATGAATGGCCAGTTTAAAACTGGAGCCAGGAATTATAAAGTGATTCAGAAGAGTACAATTCAAGAGGAAGGGAAATGATGAAGTTAAGCAAATAGTAAATGGTGATGATGGGTTTTATAAACCTTGGGGAAGAGTTTTGAAAATAATGACAGGCATCATTAACTGCATAATCTCTAAACTCAAAAGAGAAAATGTCAATGACATTGGTACTGAGGTTTATCTTGCAAAAGAATTGTGTGGATATTGATGTTTTCCGATCTGGCTGCTCATATTTTGGTCAACTTGTCATCTATTGAGAGACATTCACCAGATTGAGAAGACCTGTGTAATCCAGATCCAATAGTTACATAGGGCTTTTGAGAACCTGAAACGAGGTCAGAGCAGTGAAGATGCACTTTCCCTAAAGGCATTGGATAGTGAAGGAAAAATAGTTATAGACTTGTTGGCAATTAAATACTAGGAAATATGAGCAGAACTTCAAAAATCTGTTCTGCAAATCCAGAGCAATATTAAGACCATGGCCATCCACAGGACAGATAAATTCAAAGAGTGAATGTGTCAAAGTTCAGAGGCATATTGCAGTGCAATCTGGAAAGAGTTAAGGAGCACAGCAATATTGGAGGAGAGTCAGAAAAATTCTTCTGAACCAGATTCATTGAAAGGATTATTTTACAAAACACAGGGTGTGGTCCCATGGGTTGACCTACACTGGTATTTAAGGCGAAACAGACTGGAGTAAACACCCTAATGCTTATGAAAGGATTAAATAAACACGAGGGGAAAAAAGCAGAAGACAGTTTGAGGGTCTTTCTTCTTGTAAATCTAGAATGGTTGTCTGTCCATTGGTATTCCCCGCCCCCAAATGGATACCATTTATAAGTGAATTTTAATCCAGAACTATAAGGATTATAAATAGTGGTCTATTTACCTGCAGACCTACACTCTAAGATAATTCAAGGAACTGATTAGGAAGACTTGAGGCAGGCCCAGAGTTCTGATTCATTCACCTCACAGAGTTATAAGTTCTTCATAAATAAGTTGGGGGGGGGAGTCTAGCTATTATAGGGAAAAAAGAGCATACAATATTAGCAATTCACCAATTTCAGATGAAATCAGATTTAAGACACATTAGAAAGTCAGATGCCAGATATATATTTCGGAGTGGGAGTCTGTTCTACAGAGCTAAAAATGATACAAATTTCATAATTATGCCTCACCTTTTAGATGTCATACCTGAGAGCAAATTTTAGGATTTCAAGCTGGTCCTTATATTTAGTTTGTTTCCCTTTGTAAATAAGGATATTGATCAACTTAGTTTCAATGTATTCATTAAAAATTAAATGTTAACAAGCTATTAATTGCTTAATTATTTTCACTTTTGCCTTAATTATATGCTTCTTACTCTTTTAATCACAAGTTCATGCATTTTTATATTTTTATTTTCCACTCAATTTTTAAATGACAATAAATAGTTAAATAATTTTGCAACCGCAGCTTACACAATTTAGAGATACTGTAGAACCCATGGAAAAAATAGTAAAAAAATAAACATCAACGGATTACAAATCTCTAAATTTGGCATAGAAAAGTTCAGTGCATTATTCATAGAAACACAGATACATTAAAAGATACGTGTAACAAGAGTAGTATCCCCTCTCCTTCACTATATATTTTTTGCCTTTAAGATTAGAATTCTAGAATGGTGGTAGGTAATGAGACATTCTAGTGTACCTTCAGCAGGAATAAATAAGGGTTAGAAGAGGTAGAGATTGATTTGGACAGCACTGGTAAGGAAAGGAGAAGGAAGAGCTCAGTAAAGCTCTTCCTTCACCTGGTTTCTTTAGGTATCCTAAATTATCTTTCACAGTACCCCTTTCACTCTTCACACAAATAATTATTTGGCATCCACAAGGTGCCAAACACTGTGCTTAGTAGAGACAAGAATGGACATATTCAATCCAGTCTCTGCCCACGAGAAGGTCATATCCTAGCATAGAAAACAAAGAATAGGCAAACAAAAACAAACCATAGATTAGGATAGTACAACAAGGACACAAATGAGTGGAGGTAGCAAATAATAAGAGGAACTTACTTCAAATAAGAAGACCTAGTAAGACTGTGACAGCATGTGCAAAGGCCCTGAGAAAGATCCCAATGTCTACTGAATAATGAATGGGTTGAGGAGCAAGAGTAGAAAATGGGCAAATTATTAGGAAGCTATTTCTTGGTGGTGCTCTAGCTGAGAGATGAGTTTCACCTGAATCAGAATAAAAGTATTAGAGATGAATACAAGTGAATAGTTTCAAGATGCATTTGAAGGCAGAGATACATTTTGTGGTAGTACTTGTCATTTACTTATTAATATCACCACTTAACAGATGAGAAATAGCTTAAAAGCTTAGGAGATTAATTAAAGCTCTTACAGGAAATAATTTAAGGGTGGGATTATGAATCTTGCCTTCTTAAAGCCCTTAAACTGCATAATACTCCAAGTTTTATTAATTCAAAGTCAACATAGATTTTATAGAAACATGAAAGTACAAGCTTTTGCCAGTCTAATGATTGAATTAGAATATGCTTTAATAACTTGTACCGATTATAGGTTGTCACAGATCCATAACTTCATTTCATCTGAAAGGGGCACCAAATTCTATAAGCACTCCAAAAATACATTTCTTCTGCACAAAACATCAGAATAGTCTTGCATTTCTTCATGACATGCTATGTTAACACCACACATATACAAAATTTTTCATTGACTAAAGCAACAATTGCAGCAATTCTGAATCATGTGCTGTTCTTACCGTAAGTCTAAATTGAGTAATTTGAGTGATCAAACTGTTATTTCAGCTCTGCTAAAAATATGTACATATCTCTCATATTTAAAATGGCCTTGGTTGCTGATAATCTCCCACTTTGCCAAGTCAACCAACATGTGGAAAAGGCTTAAAATAGGCGAATGTGGAGACAAAGCTGAGCTGGGAAGGAACTTGCTCATTTTAAACTCAGTCCTTCTTTAGTATTGTATTCATTTTCTCTCTCTCATTATTGTTGAGGTTTTGGGGTCGAGGTCAGCGCTGCCCAGTAGTACCTCCATTGCTCCTTTTCTCAGCACATGGTAGGTAGGATTGTGCTTCCTCGCTCTCTTCTAGTGGCATGGCACCTACTTGCCCTAGAAACACGTAGGAGTTCCCTTCCTGCAAGGTCCAGCAGTTTGAAGTCTCCATTAGCCTTTGTCTCTGATAAAGATGATCTACCATTAAGTCTTCCACCCAGCTCTCAACAGAAGTTTTATGGGGTAAAGGAGCTTTGGTTGTTTTAAGACACTAAATACTACCAATATTAAAAGTTTAGTTTTGTTGTTGCTGCTGTTGGGTAAAGCACAGATTCTTTCACATGCTTAACTTGAAGGAAGCTACTAATCTCTAAATTAGAGTATTAGGACAGGCAGTATAGCTGGCAAAAGTAAGGAGGTTTGGATTCAAATGGACCTGGTTTTAACTCAGTTTTGTACTTAATTTGACGTCTGAGTGTCTCTCTCAGTTGTAAGGGAAGAGAATAGCTGAGTTTGCTAGTAGTTTAGTGTGCTCAGTGCTTACGTGTTTCAAACCATTGTGTTCAATAAAAATAGCCATTTTATGAGGGATAATGGTAAGTAGACAAGAAAATCCAGAAAGATATAGTCTGTAAAAGAATTAAATGTGTAGAAACTGCAGAAGTGAGAAGCTGTTGTTTGTCTCCTCTTCTTTCTTTCCCCGCAAGCTTCTCCCTAGTCACAAACATGCCTTTCTGCCTCGTGAGGCTTTCTCTGCCCTCCTCCCCCTCCTCCTTCACAGACTGTTCCCAGGAAAGTATGTATCGCTCACTAAATCACTCATTAAAATAGCTGCATTTTAGCAGGCATTACTTTGAGTGAACAGACTAAAGCGCCTATGGAGTATTTTAGGTCATAGGTGGAATAGGGCAGCGGGACACCTTTCACACCTGAATCCAGCATGGCAAAGAGAATTTCTCTAACATGTTAGGACCTTAAGATCCATAGGTCTCATGGAGAAAACTTTAATAAACCTTCCTTTATGAGGCTATCCAGAGGTTATTGGAAAAATACTGTGTTAATTTGGCAGGATCTTCTGTGGGTTCAGGAGTGGGGACTGGCAGTACCAGTGCTATGTGTTTGCCTGACTTTTGAAAATTTATAATGCCTCTATATACTTACCATCTTCACATTAAGCCTTAAAATCTTTGTTGTGGTTGATGGAACTGAAGCTTACAGTTTATAAATCATTCGCCAGATTCACTAGAGGAGAAGTAAATGAGTATATATTAAAAATAAGTGTCTCTAGCCTTGAAAGCTGACCAGAGCTCTGAGGCATCCAGGACAGATGGGGAGAGGTCAAAACAGGGGAGGGAAAAGCCCATGGGGCTATGGTGATGGACTTTGGGTGTTTTGGTGGTGGGAGAACTACGGTGACCACACCTGAGGGGACAAATCCTATACTGTCCAAAAATTAACAACAGTATAAGAAAAAGGGGCTTCATTTTAAAATAAATTAATTTAAATTAATAAAAATAAGTGCTTCTGATTTCAATTCTAATACCATTTATCTACTCATTATCACAGTTTTGTTCCCTGCCTCTGGAAAAGCAAATTCAATATTGTCTCTTGACTTTAATAGCATATTACATTACAGAATGCAGATAATTCTTTTCATTCAAATATTTGCAAATATGATATTATGTTTCTACATTTATAAAATAAATAACAGAGAGAGAGAGCATATGACATATGAGGATTAAAAAACTATGAATATGTTCTTTAAAATGAAATTAAATTAAGGTGTCTTATGGAACAATGTGCTTACTGAGAATAATACCCAGAATACGAGGGAAGTTTTATCTCTTTTCTGAAATGAAGCTCTTTCTTCCTTCCATGAAGAAAAAGAAAAGGAATGGGGAAGGATGCTAAAATTTCACAGTCCCAACAATTATAGATTTTTCTCCTTTCCTAAATAAAATTCCTAACAGCCTATCAGTTCTCAGTTTAAACATTGGGGCCATCTCAATGTAAAACCCCCAAAATTTGTAGCCAGCAGACCTAGGTTTGAATACTAATTCCACCATTCAAAGTTACAGACCTCGGGAAGGAACTTAATTATGGCCTGATTTAGGGGCAAGCCTCAAGGTCTCATGTGAATACAAAAAACTATGTTTTACATTTTTAAAATGTTACTTCCTTTTCCACTTTACATTATATAAAGTCTTGTTGTTCTCTGATTCCTATTCCCAAGAAACATACAATTAAATGAATTTTATTCAGTTAATACGTATTGGAAGGAAGGAAAGAAGAAGGGAGGGAGGGGGAAAACAAAGCAATTTCTTAATCTAGTAGAGATAGATTTCCTTCTCTGAATGAGCTAAATTTATTCTAGCTGTAAAGACTGGAACACTTGGAGATCTCCTACCCTTGTCTTCTTTCCAGAGAAGAGATATAAGAAAAATAAATACTTGCTGGAGCACTTCCAATAACCACTAGAAATTGGTAATTTTTTTCCCCCAAAACAGAATCTCCAGCCTTGATTATGTCATTTATTATTGGGTGAAACTGTTACAAATGCATTATTTTAGGGTCATTAATCTCTTTGCTATGCACATCTATACATTTATTTTTTTTTTTAGATAATCGCTGTATGTCTAAACTAAGAGACAAAGGGAGTTCCCAATACCTTGTTTAGGATTGGTCTTAACCAAACTTTGTCTGCACCACTGGAAGCAGCTCTTTCCATACACACTGTAGAGAGAAACTCTAAGTTTATGCCACTATACCCACCACGAGGAAGGTTTAGTTTCTTGTATAGTCTCAGAGTCTGAAGTGTGAAATTATTAATTATATGGTGTTGTGAAATGGATTATCAGTGTGTCCCTATATTCCCTACAACTATTTGTATAGAGACAGACACCCTAGGGAATTATGGGCATTTATAATTAGATTTTACTGGGAAGCCATTTCAAGAATATTATTTGTTCAGCTGTGTGGCCGATTAGTAACTGCTGGGTATTGGCAAAATTTCTCACCATAATTGTGAATAAGTGTTGATACAAAAAGAACTTTAGAATTATGGTGAACTTTCCATTATTCTTTCCAAAAATCAATTGCATCACTTCCTGGAAACATAAGTACCTGTCTTTGTAAACATTATTTTTCCCCTAAAAGGTGTGGAGGGAGACTGTAAATATGGTGATAAAATGAAAAAGTAAAACTAATGGGATTTTCCTGGAACAACCTCCGGTCAGGGTCAGATGAATAATGTGTGCAGGGGGAGCAGACTCTGCGCTGTGCCCTGTGTGATCACGACTGACCTTTCCAGGCCTCCAAACACCACCATGGTGTCAACAGTTGACTTTGACATGGAAGAATCGAGAAAGAGTTGACCCTAAACCCAAGATGAGACTTTTTATTAGCAGATCAAACAGAGGCGCAGCTGTTTGTTATGCTCTTTGGAAGGTTTGTTTGCAAGTAAAAATCCCCACAAGTCTGGCAAGTCTGATAGAAGAAAGCAACAGCTAGACAATCATTACGCTTTTTGGTCAGCAAGAACATCATATGCTGGATTTGTTTTAATATCACCTTGGCAGATTCTTAATTATATTCTTTTAAATAAGTAACAGCTGACTTCTCTTCAAATGTTAATCTCTAGGTGAGTATACTGCTCTGATCTGGAAGCTACCAGGGAAGAAATATGATAATTTAAAGCAGTAAAATCAATCTGAGTTGATAACATAAGTGCAAGAATTCCTACACCCTCTTACTCTCCCCAACATAAGTAGAGTTATTTGACTTTGTCTAATTCTATCATTTAAAATCAGACACAAAATATTCCCACCACTTGCTTTATGAGCAATTGCAATTTATTTATTTATACTAAAAACTTCCAGATGTTTCGGTGTCAGAAATAAAACCATTTTTGAATTGTCTTTCTTAATTGGAGTAAAGGTTGGAATTCGTCATTGAGATTTTATTCAATCCCTAAACCTGTTAAATTCCAGAAGCAACATCATGGTAGATCTTATAGTTTTGCAGTTTAGATTTGGTTTCCTCCATAAATCAAGCAACCTGTGTGTTATGGGTTGAACTGTGTCGCCATTCCTTTCAAGTAAATTAATGTACTAAAGTCCTAAACCCTGGTACATCAAAATGTGACCTTATTTGAAAATAGCACCATTGCCAAAGCAATTATTTGAGCTGGGGTCATACCGAACTAAAGCAGGCCTCTAACCCAATATGATTTATGTTCTTATAAAAAAGGGAAATCCGGACACAGAGATGAAAACAGTTCCTGCCTTAGCTAGCAGAGAAGATGGGCAAGTAAACCAACAAATTATAACACAGATGGATGTTTTATCAGAAAAGAAGTTTTCTTGAAAGAAGTAGTTCCTGAACTGTAACATATATTAGGGTCAGTCACGTAGGAAAGAGGAGAGGGAGTATCCACTATAGAAGGAAAGCGTGAGTGACAGTTTGGCATGGCTGCAAACAAGATGGGTAGAGAAAAGGAGACCAAAGGCTCAGCAGAGACTATATCGTAGAAAGTTCCAAGGACTAAGTTGGTGATTTATTTTATCCTAAAGGCATAGAAAAATATTGAAAATGTTAGGACGGGAAATAGCATAAACAGATTTTCATTTTATTAACATGTAGTGTCATAAATAAAATTTAACATTTTGTTAACATTTAACATCACTTTGGCAGCATAGATGGGAGATGACTAGAGGGCCTAGAACTAGATGCAGGATTCCAGTTACCAGGGTAATTAAGGTGGGAAATGCAAGAGGCCTAGATTTTTTTGTTTAAAGATTTACTTATTTATGCATACAAGAGCTGGGGTGTTGGCCAGAGGTGTGTGTGTGTGTGAGAGAGAGAGGATTCACCAGAGATAGAGTAGGGAGCAGAACAGGCAGACTGATTGAAATATACTGCTGGGGCCTCCCTGGTGGCGCAGCGGTTGAGTGCTATGCTGTGGAGCTGTCGGCAACACCCGATGCGGGTTCGAAGCCCAGCCGAGGAGAATCCCACGTGGTGTGGCAGACCTCTCCTGTCTTGCCCGCTGCTCCCCTCAGCAGTGTATTTCTGATCTGCCTGCTCTGCTCCCCACTCTGTCTCTGGTGGACCCTCTTGCCTCCCCACGCCTCTGGCCTGTACCCCAGCTTGTATGTATAAATAAATAAAAATCTTAAAAAAAAAAAAAGAAATATACTGCTGAGGGGAGCAACAGGTGAGACAGGAGAGGTCTGCTGCACTATGTGGGAAGCTCCCTGGCCAGGGATTCAACTCATGCTGCAGTGTTACTGAAAGCTTCACAGTGCTGAGATTTAACCCTTGCACCACCAGGGAGGCCACTAGAATTTTTTTGTTAATTAATTAACTTTTTTTTTAAATTGTAGTTAATTTTGGTATAAGATTTGATTTCTCCCCTCAGGTGTAGTCCATTTTTTCTCCCACTACCATAGCATTCATCTCTTGTTTTGACTTGTCTCCCTTCCTTTCACCTGTTGTCTGTGGAGGCCAAGATTTAGACCAGCCAGCAAGGATGGAAGAATAGAATTGAGAAATATATGTAGAACAGATGGAATTTAAAGGATGATTAGATGTATGGGAAGGAGATTATCTAAGTCTTTATTGTTATCTTTTATTTTCAAAGTCTTTAAAAGGATATATCACTACAGCGTACCATGCTTCTACATTCTTAGCATGATATTTACTTAACTTTGCTCGAATATCTATTTCTTACTCTTTACCAGCAGCACCAGCATCACCCACCACATAACCACAATGATAAACCAGTATTTATGGAGCCTTCACTACTAAATTATAATTTGTAACAACGTCAAATTGCTATTTTTCCTTCCTCTCTGTGTTATTCCTGTATTTTTATTAATAGTCTCTGTTTGGTTTTGTCCTGTTTTTTAATGGTGTTGTGGGTTTTTTTTTTCTTTTAGTGAGTAATTTCTTCTGTCCTTCCTGTGCCATAGTATTTCACAGTTTATTGCTTGCCTTTTTATGTTTTGTATGTATGCCTGAAATTTTAGCTTCTATTATTTTCTTAAAGTATGCTACACAAATATTTCTTGCCTATTTCCAAGGCATTTAAATGGATTTAACATTTGGTTATAAGTCAAACAAATAAACTGATTAAAAACAATAATTAGTAATCACTAACTTTTATTAAGAAATCAACTTAAGACTGTTAATTCATTTATTAAGGCTCTTGTATACTTTTTTGAAGAGAGACACTCTGTTCAAAGAAGTCATAAAATGAGAATTTTCTACTGTCCTCATTTGTTCAAATTATGTTGATTTTATCTCACAGGTTCTATATTGTCAGCAATACCTTCATTTGACTGTAGGTGTAGAGTTAAAATTCAACTTCTATGACAAGGTAAGAAATGACAACCACAATGAGATATCTTACATCAGAAGAATGCCTTAGATCAAAAGATAAGCATTAAGTGTTGAAGATAAGGAGAAAAAGGAACCCTCATATACTCTTGTTGGGAATGTAAATTGGTGCAGTCACTATGGAAACAGCATGGAGGTTCCTCAAAAAATTAAAAATGAAACTAACATATAATATGATCTAGCAATTCCACGTCTATATATTTACCTGAAGAATATGAAGATATTCATTCAAAAAGATACATACACCCTATGTTCATTGCAGCATATTCACAATAGCCAAGTTATGAAATACAAAGTACCCATTAATGGATGAACCGGTAAAGAAAATGCAGTATATATACATGATGGGATAGTATTCTGCTATCAAAAAGATGAAACTCTTGCCATTTGCAACAACATGGATGGATCCTAAGAGGGTAAATTCAGTAAAATAAGTCAGAAAAAGAAAGACAAAGACCATATGATTTCACTCATATGTAGAATATAAATAAACAAAGCAAGTGAATAAGTGACAAAACCCCTTAGATTCTGATAACAGAATGGTGGTTACCACAGGGGTGAGGTGAGGAAAATTGGGAGAGGGGGTCAATTGGTTTGTGATGAATGGTAACTAAAACTTTGGTGGTGGGCATGGTGTGATATATTCATTAAATGAGGTGTGAACTGTGCTGTTGAAACTTACACAGTATTATATATAACCAGCATTATATATTACCAGAAGTTTCAAAAAATGTCATATTCGGGCCTCCCTAGTGGTGCAATGGGTTAGCGCAGCGCTGTGGAGCTCTCAGCAGCTGTGGCGGGAGTTCAAAGCTTGAAGCCTGGCGGTGGAGAATCCCACATGGCAGCAGTCTCGCCTGCTGCTCCCCTCAGCAGTGTATTTCGGTCAATCTGTTCTACTCCTCACTCTGTCTCTGGTGAACCCTCTCACCGCCTCACACCTCTGGCCTTTACCCCAGCTTGTATGCAAAAATAAAATAAATCTTAAAAACAAAATGTCATATTCACTAAATGACTGGTTATTTTATATGCAGGCTTAAATTTTTATTATATGCTTTTTTTAACAGCAATCATGCCATTCAATGAATAATTAAACTTGTTTTCTTCAAGAAGCCTAAAGAAGACTCTCCTAGATGCCTGAATTTAAAGGCTGGTCAAAGTGGTACAAGATCAAAGTAGAAATGTGAATAGAGAATCAACAGTCAACTACATGCCACTCTTCCTCACAGTGCTGCACAACTAGTTGTTTTAGTCATTACTCACATAGATTGCAGTGTGGCCACTCAGTTGCTCCATCAAGTTTTTATTGAGGAAATTCCAAGTGCTTATTTGCACTATATTAAGCTTTATAGATAAAAGAAATAAAGCAGGCATCCTGCCCACAAGGAGCTTACAATATCATTTAGAAATTTTTTAAAAAAAATTACGAAAACTCTTAAAATACATAGTGTACAAATCATTCTTATATAAAAATGCATTTTGGATAATGAAAGCCAAGTAAAGCTTTAGAACATCAATAAAACAGAAAAACATTTTTATCCATGGGATGAGGTCAGAGATATTTTGAATTAATGAAACATTCAGTTAAAGTCTGGATTCATGAAAAATATGAGCACAAATATTTTAAGACAGAAATTAAACAGTTAAGTAGTCATAGTAATGAAAGTATATCAAGTAAGGTATATTTAGACATATCCTTATGCTACTTGAATAATTAAAGTTATCCCTACTACTGAGAATGCTGGAAAAAAATTTTGTTCTCTTAAATAGTTTAGATGGTTACCTTATAACCTGGATTTCACTATTCATTTGATTTTTTAAAGTCATTCCTGTTGACAGTAAAAATCAAGTCAACTTTGAATTTTCATATATTTTGTGGACCAAAATCCACTAAAACTCTAAGGCACATGTACACATGTACATATAAAAGATGATAACTAATTTTTTCCCTCCCTTCTTGGGAGAACTTGGCTATCTATAGCTTCTGTTAGAAGCCCAGTCTTCTAGTCCTACTTACCCCCTGGCCCCGTCTTACATCCTGGCTCTAGGATCTCGGCAAGGTTGGGTCTGCCTCTTCACATTATCCCTGCATCAACCCCTCTTGGGAGCTGCGCTACTGAGTTTTACTGAGTGGTGATAGTTCTGAAAGCACTGCTTCTGCAATGGGATGGCTGTGGGAGCAGGCAGGAGTTCATTTCTTCGGTTGAGATTCAGGTAAGGGCTTGACTTTGAGGGGAAAACTCCTGGAAGGTGGTTTTATGTTTTTCTCACTTTTCCCCACAATCGTCACCTGTGGAAATCCTGCCCACCTTCTCAAACATAGGTTCAAAATCCAGTCCAAGAAGTCAATGTAACACTCAGATGTGCATTATAAAACAAACCTGGCCTCCATGGGCAGTACTATTAAGAGAAAAAAATTGAAAGAAAAAAAAATGAAGGAACAAGCCAGATCAAAATATAAAATTCTCCTTCTTAGATGGGAAGAAATACACAATCAGGGGAGCAGGAATTGCAAAAAAAAGAAAAAAGAAAAAAAAATTTTTAAAAGTCCAACTCCGTTCTTTCATGATCTGTTAGAATAAAGAGAGATATAATAAGGATCAATAGGGACATTGTTTATTTTATGGTGTGAGGAGTAAGTATCATCAAATTTACTTAAAAATTTTTTAAATTACATTAGAGCGTGTCTTCCAATAAGGGATGGGAACTAAGTACCTCCCTTCTCCCCCCAACCCTCATTTGTTTTCTCAGGGAGTTCATGTTTACAGCAAAGCAGTATTTGGAAGATGTGTCCTATATGCACATATTTAGGAGGATGATGTAGGACCATAAGGGTGAGTGGAGTAGATATTTTATTGGTCTCTTGATTTTGAAACTATTGTCAGGAATCAACCAGCGTAATGCTATACTTTAGGCATAGTTGCACATCATGTCTCTATTGAAAAACATTTCCATCTTCCCCCCATCTTCCATCTTTCTTTCTGCTACTTCAACCAGGAAAGAAGGAATGGCCAAAGAAATCGAGCCGCTTGAATGTTCTCATCCCTCGTAACAACGTACACTGAAAAGAGGGGTTAATATACCCAGCATTAGCCAGGGAATGAAATGAAAATAACATACTGACTTTCTATTACAATGAAAAGTTCAACCTACCTGGAAAGTCAAGTGTATTATCTTTGAAAAAAAGTAACTAAAACTATACACATTTCTCATTAAAAAAAAAAAAAGTGGTCACAGTATTGTAATAACATTTGAAGGAGGGATCCTATGCTCCCAAAATACAGGCAACCATACAGACCAAAATTTCCTCAATAACATTAAAAAAAAAAATACACACACAATGAGTAACACCCAGGAAACTATTTATTCAACTAATCGCACAGTCAGTTACAGAAATAATGAAAGTAGGTGTTTGAAGGAGGTGTATCATATCTGACATTATGTTCTGCTTTCTAGAGTGTTCATTCATTGAAATACATGCTAAATACAAAGATCTAATCAGAAAGACAGCGAGAATATGCTAACCACATGGTGAACATGATGAATTTTGATGTCTAATTAAAATAAGAGTAGCTTAGCCTTGACAAGCTCCTGGAAACTGTACTTACTATGAAAACTCAGTGACAGGCAGGCGCTTTCATGGCATGAGAGTTGATCAGTCATAAGATCAGACTGAAGTTGGCCTCAGAAAACTCTTGGAGGAAATTTGAGTGAAGTTGTAAAAACCAAGAATAACTCCTTTAAGAAAGCCTATCCTCCTTTAGTCAAATGTAAGTGCTTCTTTGGCATTTGACTTGTTAGAGCTATTCTGAGCCTGAGCTCAGAGAGGAATAGAGAAATGGGGGAGGGCTGTTCTGTTAATTTAGGGAGTTTCTAACTCTCACCTTTCCAAATGGTCACTCCACATCAAGGTTGAGGTGCACTGGTGTGGTAAGGAGGTGCAACTGGATGCATAGTTGTTTGTGTGGTGCCTGATCTGTGAACAGACAGAGGGTGTCAGTGGGCAGGGTTATTGATGGCTACTCCTTTTGTCAGATGACAGTCCTTGTACATTTTTTTAAAAATGCAAAACCAAAGACCATACGTCAACTCACATTGTCTATGATCAAGTAATTATTCTTTCCAACTATTAGTTAATAGTCTATATTATTATTTTTTTTAATTGTATTTTTTTTTTAATTGAGGTTACATTGATCTGCAACACTACACATGATTCAGAGGTATAGGATCACACCTCTTCAGATGTTCAGACACTACACCCACCACCAAAACACCCAAAATGTTCCACCACAGTCCCATGGGCCTCCTCTCACCTTTGCTCCTCACATTCACCGCCCCCCCAAGTAGCCTTGACTCTGCAGTCAGATTTCTAGGGGTTGTTTCTTTCTTTCTTTTGTTTCTCTGTATTTCACATATAAATAAAATCATCAGTATTTGTCTTTCTCCTTCAGACTTATTTCACTCAGCATAATTTATTCCAGTCCCATCCATGTTGTTGCAAATGGCAAGATTTCACCTTATAGCAGAGCAGTATTTCATAGCGTATATAAAACTTGTCTTATTAATCCACTGTCATTGGGCCCTGAGCTTCTTTCTATAACTTGGTCATTGTAAATAGTGCTGCAATGGATATGGGAGTACATATCTGCCTTCAAATAAGTGTTCTTGAATTCTACCTGAAGAATAATAAAGATATTATCTTCCTGAGACTATCTTAATTCTGCCTCCTTGCTTTGACCT
Organism: Scalopus aquaticus; assembly: GCA_004024925.1. Lineage (NCBI taxonomy): Eukaryota > Metazoa > Chordata > Mammalia > Eulipotyphla > Talpidae > Scalopus > Scalopus aquaticus. The sequence goes on along the minus strand of PVIJ01002893.1, from coordinate 59,656 downwards.
ACACTCTTATTTTCTCCCACACTGCACACTAGATATTACTTAAATATCTAATATAACTTCTAACCCCCTAGATTACTTATCACATCCCCTGTACAATACTGAATAAAAACTATTTGACTGCATATGATGGGTGTAGATAAATCTAAGTTGCCAAATATCCATCTTGCAGTGACTTCCTGTTGCTCTGAAGAAAAAGACCAGAATTCTTAACATGACCTCATTGATCCTGCTTGCATTACCCTCTGCTTGCAACTCCAGTGTTGTTTTCAATCTTCACACTTTTTCTCTCATGTGCTCAGACTAGCCGAGCCATCTATGAACATCATCAACAGTGCCATCCTCCTTTCAAACCTCAGAACTTGTCTTCAGTGTGTTATTAGACTTCCTCTGCACACCCCACATCCGCTCAGTAATTTCTCCCCATCCACTACCTGATGCCAACCAGCTGAAGGGCATTATAACCTGCTACTGTCTTTAAAATTGTAATGCCAGAATCATTATATATTACAAAGACTAGCCAGATTCCTGAGGAACAGAGAAAATCCTCTAGAATTACTTCCCAATACCTACGATAACCTGTGTGTTTGCTTCAGATCATTCTGTTCCCCTCTTCAGCTATTCCCGCCCTCTTCCTTCTTCCATTCCACTGACTCTGTTCCATCTGCCTTCAAATAACCATCCGTTTCCCTTATCTTGGGAAATAAAATACACACAGACACCTGTGCTTGACTGCTTGACTCTCTCCCTTCCTGTGAGTGTGACCCAATTTCTCTTGCCTCACTTCACCACCAGCTTCTTTATGTGATAGATCTATGGTGTCAATTTCTTCTCCCTACATTTCTTAAATTACGGCCTCAAATTATAAAGTACTTTTCCTTTTGTCAGGCACTATCCTCAATATTTTATAAATATTACTTAAATTTTTCTTTAAAGTTGGCACTAGTATCACCTTTTCTTGATAGATGAGGAAAGTGAGGCACAGATAGATTAAGTTGCTCAGAATTACCCATAGGTTAGTGCAGAGCTTGGATTCTAATACAAGCACAGTCTGATTCCAGAATACATGCTTACTACCTTCTACTCTGCCGCCCTGTCTTCACAGGGATTTCATCATAATTGGAACTCATCCTCATGATGGTAATACTGATATTTTGGAAACTCTTGGTATTTCTAATCATCTCTGGTTTTATAATATTTTGACTAGAGACACCTACACTACATATTAAAGTCTAATATCCATAAGTTGGTCATCCTTTATACAAATGTGATGAAATTCCATTCATCTGCAATGAACAAATCATTCTGATGAGGCTAACCTAAATGTTATCTTTTCCTGATATATAAACGGGTTAATTGACCAAAGTAGTAAGCAAAGTATGTATATCAGTAGGGATAGAATTTGACCTACACAAGGGGGATAAATACAGATAATTTTAGAATGTTGAGATGTGAATCATCAAGTGCAGCCTCTGACATCAAATAGCTTCACCTGGGCCTCCCTGGTGGCACAAGGGTTAAGTCTCAGCACTGTGAAGCTGTCTGCAGCCACTGCAGCACCAGCTGCAGCACGAGTTCGATCCCAGCCAGGGAGCTTCCCATATGGCACAGGAGACCTCTCCTGCCTCGCCTGCTGCTCCCCTCAGCAGTGTACTTCAGTCCATCTGCCTGTTCTGCTCCCCACTCTGTCTCTGGTGAATCCTCTCACCACCCCATACCTCTGGCCTACACCCCAGGTCTTGTATGCGTAAATAAATAAATATTTTTTTTAAAAAATAGTTTTACCTGACCCTGACAATAGTGTTTCATGCACTTGACTCCTGCTTTGAAGGAGTAAGTGCTCAGGAAATATTAACTATCACTATTTTAAGTTCTTTGGACATATTCACTATGTCAGCCTTCCCTAAAGACACTAATGAGGGAAATCCCCTGCATACAACTGCTGCTTAGTCATAGGCTACCATGTTTTATACGAAGATGCTGTACACCCCAGGCACATCCAACGGGACAAAGTATGCCAACCCAAGATACGGGCTACCAACTAATCCACGACCTTGCCAGCCAAGGAATGATAAACAGATGAAGCAGAGATTTCCTCTCTTGGGAATCTGAATTTGGAAATGTTGAGAAAATGAAGAAGTTAACAGCAGGACCAGAGCCATGAGGAAGCAGATACTGTAAGCAAGTGAAAGTTATGAAACTAAGAAATTATCTTGGCAGTTGATAATTGAGACACGATTAAATAGGTAGAAAACAAAACATTTCTGGACAATTCTGAAAGGGACTATCCAGTGAATTTTAGGAGTAGTTATCTCTGGTTTTAATTCCACTTTTTTTCCTTCACTTCTTTCCTTCCTACTCATCCTGACCTCAGGTGAAGCTCTTAGTAGAGACTCATGAAAACAAGCTTTAGTACGTAAAGCTTAGAGAATGAAAGGAGAGGTTCATCCTGAGAACAGCACAACCATCTAGAGAATCAGGACAGGAAAAACTAAAGATACCAGTGTGAAGGCACTCCACAGTGAGATCTGCCACACAACTAACTGTGGTTTCCCACAGTCCAGAGTGAGACCTGCCAAGTAACAGCAGGGACATGGAGGATTTCTGAAATCACAGGAGGGTTCAAGAGGGACATCATCTGCTGAGGTCATCCACAATGTGCTTGATTTGACAATAAAGGTAAAGAACTCCATAGAGCTAGAAATGGGGATAGTTGGATATATCCACAGTCACTTGTTGAATCAGTATCACCTGATTACAAGTTCCATGGAAGCAGGGTTTATATCTGTCTTGTTTTTTCACTATGCCCTCATATCACAGTGCCTGGTGCAATAGATGAACTTTATAAATATTTGCTGGATGAACATATGAATGATCTTTTCAACAAAACTCAATTATTTCAAATCAGGACTGGGTTGTAAATATTCTCTAACTCCAAAGAGCCCAGCACAATATCTGGCGCAGAGTGGCACTAGTTAGCACTTGCTGGCTGATTTACATTGTACTCTCTATGTAGAAAGGAGATTTTTTTCCCTTTAATTTTGGCGATAACCAAGCACACCTGGTCAAATTCACATCCTGCCTGATCCTTTTTGAGCGCCCCAGCTCTGCTGGCTCTGTAAAGGTAAACCACGTAAAAGGAACAGCAATTAATTGGTATCAACAAGACAGTACACTGGAGACAAACTCTTCCTTGTGTTACAGGGCAGCCCCAATATAAATAGGGTGCCTGTCTGTGGGTTATCACGCATGCACTTAAAAGGGACTAATAAGACTCAACTGCAGACACACGCAATAAAATTAATGAAAGGGTTTATTTACAAAAAAGGAAGGGAAAAAGATAAAGAATAAATTGGTGAATTTGTCCTACCAGTTCCGCTGAGCTGAAATTTTAATGGCACACTCCAAAACCTGGCAATCCACAACCACCAGCAATCGTCCCCTCTCCAATCTCACAGGTCTGGTTTTTAAATCCCAAAACCATTTTTAACTCCACCCTCAGTCCTCAGCATCCTTCCTGCCGTGATGATGGCATTCTGGGATTCATAGTCCTAGGTGTCTTGGATTTCTCTGGCTTGGGGTGGAGGTGGGGTCCTGGGACACTCCCCTTTCCTGAGGACCACCCTCTTAGACTTGCACCACTTTTGCTGCTCAGTTTCATTGAGTTTGCTTGGTTTGGCATTTCCCCTGAAGTTTCCTGGCTCTCAGAACCAGGATGCAGCTCTATTCCTGCAAACAGAAACTGAATTCCATCCTAAAAGATCCTTGCCTGCAGAAACTTATTGTCATGAAAAATAGGAGTTGCCCAGAGGCCTGTTAGTGTCCATAATTGTTGGGTGGATAGCCAAAAGCTTGTTGTCACTAAAGAGATATACAGTGTGTAAGGCTTAGCTATTGTATTGTGGCTATCTTATGTTTCTAATTGATTTAAATAATATTATTTAAATAGATTAAAATAGCAGAATTATTTTAACTATTCAAAATTCCTCTGATAATAAAAGAACAAAGGTAGCCTAGGAACTCACAAACTATGTAAAGGAAAAATACTTTTAAAAATGAATTTTTTTCAAAAATGGACAAGAATGAGCCATGCAGTTCAGAAAAACAGGGAAAATATTTTGGTAAAATTCTTTACATTTTTAAATACCTCCCAATGATTGTCCTGGATCAATGACACTATTGTCTCTGGTCCCGTCCCCACGGCAATCCTCCTGTCATTCCAGCCCCAGGGAAATGGGAGAATGAAGGCCAATTGAGAATGGGAGGGAGACAGCAGGGAGGGGATTTTACAGACAGAAACTCTTCAAGGGCTAAGAGAAGAGGACAATGTAGGAAGAGAAACAAGAGATAATGTGCTTCCTTCATCTTCCACCCCCTCTACCACAGCCTCTGAAGTAGGCCAGTAATGCAAAAATAGAAACTCCAAAGAGAAAGACGGAATGGCTACAAGCCTACGAGTCATTGAGCCATTGAGGACACAGGCCCGAATGGTGCCCTGGCTCATGGGTGGATACTTCTGGAAAAGAGGAATGGCAGACAGTGGGACACAATGATTCTGAAGTGTCCCCTGGCCTCCATGTGGTAGTGATGGAGGAGATATAAGATTAGAACTAGATCCACACAAGAAAGTGGGGGTAGAAGAAATCAACATAACCATTAGCACAATCCCTAAATGCTAGCTCCTAAGTTACAAAGCATAGGTAGGAGCTAGACTGCAGTCTAGGGGCAAAGATATGGAGATTGAGCCCATTGTAGAATCTCGGTCTCTTTTCTTTTTTTTTTAAAGATTTATTTTATTTATACATACAAGATGGGGTACAGGCCAGAGGCATGGGGCGGCGAGAGGGTTCACCAGAGACAGAGTGGGGAGCAGAACAGGCAGATCAGAAATATACTGCTGAGAGGAGCAGCGGGTGAGGCAGGAGAAGTCTATCGCACCATGTGGGAATCTCCCCAGCTGGGCGTCAAACCCGCACCGGGAGCTGCCGACAGCTCAACAGCGCAGCGCTCAACCGCTGTGCCACCAGGGAGGCCCTCGGTCTCTTTTCTAATTCTAGTTAGCCAGTAAACAGACAGCCATCTTCAAAGATGAGCCTCTCCCAACCGAAAGAAGGCTATGAGTGCCATCCGTGCAAGAATTAGGGGCAGCCATTTTCTCTGCCCACCTGTGCCTATGCAGGTGCTTTCCTTTACCAACTCTGTCACTCTGCAGGGCAGCGGCCTGCCTGTCTGCCCGTGACCTGCACCAGCAGGCCTCCCTTAGCAAACCTGCCCCCCTCAGAGGGGCAGCTCTTTTTGCCCACTTGTGTCTGAACAAGTGTCCTTTACTTCTTTTCCTAATGAACCTGTTCTTTAAGTATAACTGAGTCTCTGTCTCATGGAGAAACTTGTCACGAGCCGCTGAAGGGCGCTCCGGTGAAACCTTTCCCAGAGTGAACCTAAGGACCCTTCTCCACTCTCAAATCCATCAACTCTAAAGCGACATCAGTAGGAAGAAAACCTGGAATTATGGAAGAGAGAGGAAGGCAGCCCTGTAGCTGTTATGTTTAGGGCCAGTCAGAGGATGAAGTCCTAGCAGAGGCAGAAGTTTCTATGGGTGGACAGGCCCGGCAGTGTCTAGAGGAGGAAATAGCAGAGCCTTGAAGGTCTGTCTACTCCGTCAGTGAGACAAATGTGGGACCAGATCAGCAAACTAAGACCATGGGTTCAAAACATGCTAAGGAAACCATCCATGGGTTTCATCAGCCCTGAATTAGTGCAGGATGTCAGCAGCTATTGGGCAAACAGAGGCCAACATCAACTCAAGGGAGGGCGAGGAGGACCCAATAGGGAAGCCCAGGACTTAGAAGTAGACAAGCTGCCTCTCTTAATCTGCTCCCATTATCATGGGGGTGAGGGGAATATAAATTTTCTCCTTCACAGAGATACCATCTTGGCTAAGGGAAGGGGAGCTGAGGAAAATGACAAAGATTTTCCTCAAAGAGACTGAGGTCATGCTGAGAAAAAAGCAGAAGGGCAAAGCACCTTCCACTGTAAGTTTAAGAACACATCCTCTACTGCCCCACCTCCCGGCCCCCACCCCAGCCAGAAGACAAGAGGATTCATGAGGAAGTTTTGTTCTGAATAGAAAATTTAAAGAGACATTTTCAAAATGCCTAAATTGTAGACTTCTACAATTTTCACCCTAGCCACTAGCAAAAATAGGGGCTTAAAGAGCCAAAGACAGGCTGATAATAAATTGCTGAGCCCATCATAAATCTGTGAATATGAACCTTTTGTTTTCCAGTTTAATGCATTATAAAGGCAAAAATCGAAACAGTGCCCAAGATGAGCAAAATACCATCCTAATTCCAAATGACTAGGACTGATTTTAAAGAAAAATTTAATTGTATGTGTAAGTTCTCTTGTATAACTTGTAATTGGAGAGTCAATGGGGGGAGTCTCATTGCAATCGTATTGTAAGAGGGTGGTCCTCAGGAAAGGGGAGTGTCTCAGGATCCCACCCCCACCTCAAGCCAGAGAGATCCAAGACACCTAGGACTACGAATCCCAGAATGCCATCATCACTGAAGGAAGGATGCTGAGGACTGAGGGTGGAGTTAAGCAATGGTTTTGGGATTTAAAAACCAGACCTCTGAGCTTGTGGGGGGAGGCGATTGCTGGTGGTTGTGGAGTGCCAGGTTTTCGAGTGTGCTATTAAGATTTCAGCTCAGTGGAAGTGGTAGGACGCATTCACCAATTTATTCTTTATCTTTTTCCCTTCCCTTTTTGTAAATAAACCCTTTTATTAATTTTATCGTGTGTGTCTGCAGTTCAGTCTTGTAAGTCCCTTTTAAGCGCATGGGTGATAACCCACAGACAGGTACCCCATTTATATTGGGGCTGCCCTGTAACAGTTTGTCCAGTTTTTAAAAGGCATATCACAGAACATATAGCTGAGATAAAAGAAAATAATCAAATGCAACCTTATTACATATTCAGTGTTACCAAGTGAGAGTTGAAAAGGATTAAATAAGATTAAAGTCTGTTTTAATATGGTAATTGCACTGTGTAATGAATTTTGTCGTAAATCAGTCCTTACTCTCCAGGTGAGAGCTGATTTGATTGATGTCCATGCACTTCTGCATTCTGGAGGATTTCTTACTATGAAAGCTGAGAGGTCTTTGAGGCAAAACACTTTTATAGGGAAGAAGTTACCTGGCTCCCTGAGGTCTCGTCTATACATAGCAATAACCCACAACCATCCAATACAATAAAATTGAATCAGAGTCATGAGACTCATGATTGGATACTTGCAAAAGCTATCAAAGGACTTTTATCTATCGGGCAAATAAATTCAATTAAGTACTGAAGGTCAATTCAATTTAGTACTCATTGATTATATTACTTTTATGTATTAGACACTGCTAGGCATTAAACGAAATTTACTCTTCATCAATAAAAATATTAATAGCTGTATATAATTGAATAATATTCTTTAGAGAATATAAATTATATGTATTTAATGGTTATGACAAGTCTAAATTCCCAATGTATTCCCATTTCTCTAAGTGCTGAGAGCAAAAAAGAATGACCAAAGTCTCATGTCACAATTTGACCATTCGAAATATGACACATATAAAAGCACTTTAAAAGTCACTGATGAAGTTAAATACAAAATGACATTGCAAATTATTTATTATTCAGCTTCTCCTGTTTTCAGTTCAACAATCAGCCAGAAAACTGATAGATTCTCTGACAAAATATAACTGAAAAGATATTAAAAAGTCATGAACGAAAACCTGAAGAGCTGTGACCCCATACCTCTGAATCATACCCAGAGTTGTAAGGCAATGTTATCTCAATAAAATTTTTAAAAATAAAATAAATAAAAATAAAGAGTCATACAATGCAGATAGATAAAATAAGAATTATGACAGAGATTGCCAGTTTCTTCCTAGTATCTACTTTCTCCTTCTTTATAACAGAACCCTGATTATTAACTGAGCACCAGTTAAAACACAGCACATTTGATTCCCAAATAGGTGTGCCCATAAGACTGAATTCCTACTGATTTTATGAAAGGAGAAGTGCTGAAACTTCTGATGAGGCTCTTTAAAGGGAAGAGGTACACTCTTCTTTATTTACTCCTTCCTTCTTGCTGATTATAGGCAGATTAATGGGTGGTACTCAAACAGCCAAATTGGCCCATGAGATAGACACTAAAAATGACAACTAGAAGTAGAATCTATGTCTGATGATCCTGAGGTAGCTAGACCAAATGTGGACCGGCTACACGATCAATTTATATAAGTAAGTGAATATCTTTCTATGTTATTATTTTAGCCATTATTATTTTCAATATTTTTTGCAACTGACCAAAACCTGGCATACTGATAAAACCATCAGAACAACCAGCATATATTCTAGGCTGTTGTCAAAGCTTCAGAGAAAACCAAAATTATTCTGAGAGAAACCATGCTAATAAAAGGATATATATAGTGTTTTCATCATGTCCAAATAAATCAATTCCCTAAAATGTGCCATCCTGAAGTCTTCAGTAGTTGACATGAGGAGTCTTTTGGGGGGTCCTGATATAGGTCATGCCTTGAAGTTCAATGACGACTTCAAATTGCATGCATACAATTTTCCCAGAATTTGTCATTTTTTCGTATTTTCAAAGGGAGATGTCACACAGCAACATACCACTGCATAATACAAATCTGCTCCCTCTCTAACTTGGATTTACAACACAAATAAATAGTGGTATTGGAAAGAGCTCAGAAATTGAATCATAAAAGTTGGTCTTATATCTTAACTCACTTGAAACTTGAACAAGCTCACTTCAGTTTCAAATCTCATTTCATTATCTATAATATGAGGATAATGTTAACATTGGCTTCATTTTCCTCATGAGGAAGTTGAGAGAATCAAATGAAATAAATACTTGTCAAGGTGTTATCATTGTTATTAAAGTTGTTTTGGTATTCACTTCTGTTTCATTGGGAATGGCATTTTGTTTTTCAAATTTCTGGGATAATTACCTCTAAAAACTGGCTTTTTCTCCCTACATCAACCTCCTTTCTGTAGCCATCTCACTGACATGATTCAGTAGAATTTTGTTTTTATGAAGTCTGTGTTTTTATCAACTACATGTATGCAAATATCTAGGCTTAAAGAATATTAATGTGATCAGGTATTGGGCTAACAGCTGTTTCTTTTAAATCATCACATAAGAAGAATTTGAACAGAAGCTTAAAATAAAAATAAATGTATAAAATAATTATAGGAGGATTTTCAGTTAGAATATATCACTTGCTCATTAAAATCTAATCTAATCAGGAATGGCAAATTTCTCTTAATCTGGAATTAAACATCCAGATATTTTATATAGCTGAATTTCTTTCTGCTGCATTAAACCAAGTATCAATGGTCATAAATCAAATACTGATTTGGCTCTATCAAATACTGAAGTACCTTCTCTACTGTCAAAAATTTCACAGTCAAATCCAGGTACTTAACTAACTGAAATACACTATGCCACAATCTTATTTACAACAGGAAGGTTGATAGCAATAATAAAAAAAAAAACACTAGAGTATCTGAGAAATGTCTACTTGGAACAGGAAGACAAAGGTTGTAATTCTAACTCACAGGTAATGAAGGTGAGATTGAATTTCTTGTGAACAGAAAGCTGATTATTTGAATTTTATTGCCAAGAAATGCTTTCCGGATTGAGCTTCATTTCATAACCTCCCTTCCAATTTGCATGTAGATCACCTGCCATCTGATAAGTGAGGAAAGTCATCTTCAGCAGAGGTCCACATCTCTTTAGCTCTTTCTCAATCTTTCTTGTTCTCTAGTGCCCACTTTCTCTCTCTATCCCTTACACACACACACACACACACACACACACACACGCACGCATGGAGTGGGAAGGGGAGAGAGAGAGAGAGAGCACAGATCCTGCAGACGGGACTCTTCTGAAACTAATTCAAATCTTTTAATTCACTTTTCAATATTATGTTCCTACCTTTGCTACATATCAGCCCCCAAGGCAGAATGTACCACAGGTGATATACTTGTTAAAAGGAAAATTCATGGGAAGATCAAGAAAAACCCCTTGGTCTTTGGTCTGCACATGGAATACCGGTAAATACACCCCTGTGATTGGGAACATTTGATAGCTAAAGAGCTAGAGGATTCTTAGTGCTGTACTCACTCTCTGAGAAATTCACTATGTACAGAAAGTTGGCTGGGTCTTAAGCAGAAATCTACATTTTGGAACAGTTAGTAAAAAACATCTGACACATGTTATACTCTCCTTTTGCTGCAAAACATACCTATAACTAAAATGTGATTCCAAAACCTTAGTGGAAGATCTGTACTGTCTGCCTGAAGAACTCAGAGGAGGTACTTTCAGGCCTGATTTAGGAGGGCTGCTCAGGTGTGCTTCAGGATGTGTTAATGCAGGCTTTGCTCCTCAGTGCAATTTGTATCCTTGTGTAACCCAGCACAGTCATAGGCAGACAATTGAAGTTGAATACAAAATGGACTGAGTGAGTGAAGGAAAGATTGAGTGATAACTAGAATTGATGGGGAAATAGTGGTTTAGTGACAGAAGACAGAAAAGTATTTCTAAGTGTTAGCCTATCAAAGTCCTAGAGTGTGCAGATAGTTCTCAGTTGAGCTTCCTTGCATGTCAAAAGGAGGTGATCATAATTTGTTTCTCTTGAAACAACAAAGAGTTATTGGAAGGTTTCTCTTGAAACAAGAGAGTTCTTGGAAAGGAAGTGCTTTTTCACTCTTTATCAATCTTTGGCTCCAAAGTTGTGTTGCTAGAAGGACAAGAAGCAAGTATGCAGCAGGATCCAAAGTTCAAAATATTTATACCACAGCCAAGCAACTCTGTGCTCCACACCATCTTGTCAAACACAGCTGCCCTTCTCTCTGCCAGCCTGGAGGACACGACACCTCTTAGACCACCCTCTCTAAGGTCATTCCACACATATAATGAGCCAAAATACTGTTTTCCCTTCACACACCTGATAAGTTTAGTATTTAGTGCACAAAATGTTCTAAACATTGAGACTAATGGTCCATTCAATATCTGTGTAATGGTGGCTTAAAGGGAACTTTGCTGGGGAGGAATAAGAGACATTCTGAGTGAGATGTATGCCATAAGTTTGGATGACATCACCTCTAATTTCAGTTCCTAATTGTGGCTAACAACTATATGTTGAAAAATGTACTACATATCTAGCCCTGTTGTATGTTCTGTAACTCAGGTAAAAAATCCTTTCTTAGCCATCTTGCATTTTTATTTGTTTTATATATATACACACACAGACACACACACACGTATATATACACACATATACACACATATGTGTATATACATACATACACACATACATATATAAAATTTAAATCAATTTAAATGGGATTTCTATATGTACCATGTGTCTGCACTTCAAAATCTTCACTGACTTGGAAGTTAGGGACCTGGGGAGGAGAGGAAATGGGAGTATCTAGGACACTAGATTAACAAAAGATGTGGACTCTCATTCAAGCAGTGCAGAATGCTGTAGGGGAGCTAGCTAAACACGTGTGACTGACTATAATGTAAATCAAGCAGTGAGGGGTAATCACACATGCATAAGTAAGGTATCACCAATACTCAAAGGAGGGAGTTGTCAGTGCCAAAGTGGCATTAGGAAAGAATTCTCAGAGAAGGTGTCATTTGAGCTGGATCTTAATGAATGAGTAGAATTTCCTCAATTAAGGAGAACATTCAAGTGATGAAAACAGTTGGAACAGAATTATGAAAGCACATAATGTGTTGGGGAAAAGGACTCCCTAAAGACTGGAAGCAGTGTTGCTAGATAAACCTGCAAAGGTTTGTGGGGATCAGCTTCCTGAAAACTTAAAGTGGAAGTATTTGGGCTTTGTACACTGAGTCCTGGGGAAATAGAAAAGATTTTGAGGACTGTGCAACCATCTCTACTCTCCAAACATGAAAACTCAGGCTTAGAAGGGGAAAGAAATTCAGTCTAAGGCACGTGTGGAGGTAGTAGTTGAGTTGAAGTTTAACTCCAAAGTCCAAATGCTACAACTGGTCTTTTTTCTGCTCTTTTTTTTTTTGAGGTATCAGTGATAATATTTTATTTTCAGATGGACAACATAATGATTTGATATTTTTTGCACATTATGAAATTATTACCACTATAAGTCTAGTTAGCACCACCACATATAGCTTCTTTTTCTGTGATGAGAACATTTAAGATCTAATCTCTTTTTAGCAACTTTCAAATGTACACTAGAGTCACTAACTATAGTCACCATATAGTACATTATATTCCTATGACTTATTTTATAACTGGAAGTTTGTATCCACTGTAACTTAATCTTACTTTTTTTAATCTGTAAAATGGAATAATAACAATACTTTTTGTACCCACCTAAATGGTTTGATCAAATAAAACTAGAGATACTGAAATCCCTTAAAAAGTATAAAAGTATTCATTTGTGTTGATTATTAGTATTAGTGTTATTTCATTGTTAATCACAATTAGCACTAGTATTCCCCTGAAGGTAGCCTAAAGGTCTTTTTACAAAGGGAGGTAATACTCTTTATTGTTGATATTGGCTATAAATGACTGAGTCCTTACCTTGTTTTGTACATGTATTATTTTCTCTCACCATTGTGTGAGACAGTTATCATAATCTTCAACTTACAGATGAGTGTACAGAGATATAAGTCAAGAACCAGGTTGCAAATCCATGTCTTCAAATCCCCAAGCTCTTTCCATAAGGCTATCTACTGCCTTCTTTTTTTTTTTTAAAGATTTATTTATTCATGCATACAAGCTGGGGTACAGGCCAGAAGCGTGGGGCGGCGAGAGGGTTCACCAGAGACAGAGTGGGGAGCAGCACAGGCAGATCGACGGAAACACACTGCTGAGGGGAGCAGCGGGCTAGGCAGGAGAGGTCTGCCGCACCATGTGGCAAGCTCTTTGGTGGGGCTTCGAACTCGTGTTGCTGCTGCTGACAGCTCCACAGCACAGCGCTTAACCACTGCACCACCAGGGAGGCCCCTCCACTGCCTTCTTATGGATGATATTATTAATATTCTTTGGCACATTAAAATGGTACCTTTGTGGAACGATTAATAAAAGAAATTTCAACACTTTCAACAACAATGATGTCAGTGCCTGATTTTGCTTTAAAGGAGCTAATAACTACATATAGTTCTCAATATGTAACTTTTACTCCTGTTAAGGATCATGTTAAATTATTAAGCAGTATGATTCCTTCATGCTTGATTTACATGGACAGTATGATCTCTGAAAAGAAATAATGTTTTACTTTGATAATAATTCCACCATTAATTTTTTAAAAAACTTCCTATTTATGTAATGGTATTGATTCCGTGCAGTTATTTCAAATTTTAAAATCTTCCCTAAACATCGACTGAATCATTTGTTTCTATATTTTAAAGCATAGTTCTCTTTTCTCTTCATCATGAAGCTTAAAAAAAAAAAAAAAACACTAGTTGAGAATGTACAGAAATTTGACAAATATAATTCAGAGTGAGTTTATTCTTCTAAACCATGTTTTATGATTAATAAAAAATGACTGGAGACCTCCCTGCTGGCACAGTGGGTTAAGTCACAGCACTATGAAGCTATCTAGAACCACTGTAGCACGAGTTCGATCCCCAGCCAGGGAGCTTCCCACAAGGCACAGCAGACCTCTCCTGCCTCGCCCGCTGCTCCCCTCAGCAGTGTATTTCAGTCAATCTGCGTGTTCTGCTCCCTACTCGGTCTCTGGTGAATCCTGTCGCTGCCCCTCCCCACCCCACCTCTGGCCTACACTCCAGTTCTTGTATGCATAAATAAATAAATCTTTAAAAAAATAAAATAAAACAAAAAATGATTGGAGTAGATGACAAAATTGAATTTGACCAATTGCATATTCTTAGCAATGTGCCACATTTAATGACAATCAGATACTCCAGCTAATAAAGCCATTGACACTAATAGCTACGAGATGTTCTGATTTTACTATCAGAAAATAATTGCCGTAACTCTTTTTAAAATAACATTTTTTGCTGTTTTTATGAGTAGAGCTTTCAAAATTTTTTTTAAATTGATAAAATGAATTTAAAGACCTTGGTAGACTAGCTGGAGTTCCAACAACTCAGTGTCACACAAGACAGAATTAAAGCCACATATGAAAGTGTTTGAAGCAGAGCATGGAGATCAACAGCTGAATTCAGATAACTCTCTTTAACAGCTTTTCCAATAATGTAATTCTATGCCTGATCAAAAAAATTATGGAACCCTGAGTGGGAAGAAAGGTTGAAGAAGATATTTGTTTTCTCTCCTCTACAGCAAATTCCTATGGTTGCTAGTTTTTATTTAAGATTTGCAGCAAAAGGAAAATTCATTACTTTCTAAAGTAGATCCTTCGACCTTAGGCAACATTTATTTGGCTACTCTTTATTTTTTGTTTGTTTGTTTTTGGCTACTCTTTAAATTATGTCAAAATCTTTATCTTCTTAACTTCCTCCCATAAATCCTTGTCCAACATCTAGGTCATATGAAATAAATCTCTAGGTCATATCTCACTCTTTCAAATATTTGAAAAAATTTCATCATGCTTCTTTGATGCAGTCAGGTTTGAGGAGAAACTTGTAAAGACAAACATTTGAGAAACTATTAAAACATTTACAACACTTAACTTTGAGTGATGGATTTTTCTTTGTGTTCTATTACATTGCTTGAATTTTAAACATGAATATCTATTCTAATTATCATGAAAAAGTTAAGTTATTTACACATTGAGAAATGTATATACAAGTTCTAAATAAAATGAATAAGAATTAATACTTTTTTACTTTGAAGAATCAGAGTCTTAAATCAATGTGTGAGTGACAAACCTCAGTTTTCCTAAAACATAGACCTACATAGGAGGGTCTCATTAAAGATGTGTGAATAATTAAGCCAGTCAATCATTCATTTAATTAGTGACAGAAATCTGTCAAAGTCCAACAAAAATAGTCTGATTCTCACTTCTTTCTTGGCAATATTGTTGTCACCAGGAAAATAATGACTCTATCAAGAACCAAGTTGTTTTTGCCATGAACTCAAGTACTAAGAGGGCAGATAACATCTATCCTAATTTAAACTGATGTGTTTTTTCCAAATTTTTCACAGTCCAAAAATTCTCTGGTAGTTCTATTTTACAGTTGGAGAAAAACAAGTGAATTTGGAGTACCCTGAAATAGATTAGTGTTTGGACTAGACCTTGGTAAATCTATTAGAATGTTGCACATGAAATGAGAAGTCTAATGATGAAAATTATGATGATAATGGAACCTGGCATGTATACCAAGTGGCTTACATACATTATATTTTAAAGTATTTACAACCACCTTAGAAACTAGAAATTATTGCCCCCATAGTTTTTACAAATTAGAAAACTGAGACAGCGGGCACATTGACCAGTGAAAAATGTTGACCAATTTAACCAGATCCTCTTTATTGCTTTCTGGATAAGAACTGTCACCCTGAGATTAATTCATCTCTTTGCCTATATGCTTTATTTTTTTGCCCTGAATTCCACTTAAGGAAGTTGTTATAGGGACTTTTCAAAACACCTCTTCTGGCTTCCTCAAAAAATTAAAAATAGGAGAGCTTTAGCTATGCGAGGTTTTTTGTGGTTCCATATGAATTTCATCAGCATTTGATCTATTTCTTTGAAGAATGTCATTGAGATTTTTATTGGAATACAAAATGTAAATGATATAAATAACAATAAAATTATATATTATTAAAAAATTAAAAATAGAACAACCATATGATCCAAAAATTCCTCTTCTGAAACACTATATTGTAAAGACATGTGTACCCCTAAGTTCATTCCAGCATTATTTACAATAACCAATACATAAAACAACCTAAGTGTCCATCATGCATGAATGAAGAAAAGGTGGTATATACACATAAGGGAATATTACTCAGTCATAAACAGAATGAATTCCTGTCATTTGAGACAATACAATGGACACTGAGAGAAGTATGCTAAGTTTGTTGAGAAAGACAAATAATGAATGATCTCACTTGTACATGGTATCTTAAAAAAAATTATTCCATAGAAACAAACTGTTATTGGAGGCAGGGGGTAAGGAATAGGGGAAACGGGTAAAGGTAGTTAAAAGTTAAAAACTTGTGGTTATAAGTAAGTTCTGGGGAAAAAAAATATATATATATCATCATGACAATAGTTAACACTACTGTATTGTATATTTGAAAGTTGCTAAAAGAGTAGCTAGAAAAACATGTGTGATTATGGTATGGTAATGGGTATTAACACATTGTGTTAATAATTTCACAGTGTATACATATATCAAGTCATGTTGTACACCTTAAACCAATACATTGTTGTATGTCAAGCTGGAAAATGTATGCAGACATAAATAAAACACAGACTAACTCTTTGTTTTTGGAGCCATTACCTTATCTCACAAATAAATTCAGTTAGGCGAGAAAGAAAATGTAATTTAGTTTATTTTTCTGTTTCTTATGAGTTTTTCTACCTCTATGGAGATAATCCACATCCTATTTTCTTACCCTAACTCTTAAGAAAGTTGGAATACAATTCCTTTCTTGTGAAGACATTTAAGAAACTTCAAGCAATGTAATCACTCACTGCTAGTTTAATTTCCCTTCTGGATCTATTCTTTTATTCCAGCTCACTCTCCTGCTGCAGAGGGGGCTCAATGGACTCTGATGGAGGACTGCAGATGTCTTGGTGACAGGTGTGGTGTGGTACCAGACACCTGAGCAAGTGTGATTTTATATCTCTGAATCATTTACAGTGTTGTAAACCAAAGTTGCCTCAATAAAAAATGATCAAAATAAAACAATACAAAACCAAAACAAAGTCTCTTACTGAATAAAAATATTGATCCAGAAAAAAACAAAAAACAAAACTTGAGGGCTTCCCTGTTGGCACAACGGGTTAACTGCAGCACTATGAAGGTTTCCAGAGCCACTGCAACATGAGTTCGATTCCTGGCCAGGGAGCTTCCCACATGGTGCAGCAGACCTCTTCTGCCTCATCTGCTGCTCCCCTCAGCAGTGCATTTTGGTCAGTCTGTCTGTTCTGCTCCCCACTCTGTGTCTAGTGAATCCTCTCACCACCCCACACCTCTGGCCTATACCCCAGTGATATCCTCATTAATAACAAACCACTGTTAAGATCTCTAGGTTCCATTTCTTGTGGCTATTCTATAGTTGGAAGACAAAAAGGAATTTATCCTTCAAACATTTGTCCTAAGAAGTCACTCTTTCAATTTGGCTCAATTAACTCCAATTTAGTGTAAAAATAAAATTAAGTAAATATTTACATGTTAATTGGGTTGAACTCTTTCTGAATAAACAATAATTGACCCTGAGATGCCTAAGAATTGCTCACAATGATTGCAGTTGTATTCAAATAGTGATAACATGCAAATTTAGACCGATGATGAACTCCAAGATGTACCGATTTCTCACATTATGCTGAGATTCTATCCCCATGAGCAAATGTTCTGCATTGTTCTAATGAATCTGACCAGTCCTGAAGAAATCAGGGTAGTTGGTTGAAGAAAAAACTGGTGGTTGAATAAAATGTCAGATACACCAAATAGATTTTGTCTGCTAGCATCAAAGGGAGACTAAAAACAGGAAACAGGAGTTTTTCTCAAAGGCAAAATCTGCTTCACTCTAAAACTGCACTGCATTTTTCAGGAAAAAGTTGAAGCAGATTTCAAGATTCAGCATGGGAGACCTTAAAGAGAATGGTCTCACTGCTGACTAAAGGTCTGTCCGCCCATGACTTCTGGCCTCAATTTTACAGGTTTTCATAGGACTCCCTCAGTAATTAGGAAGCAAAAGTACCTTTAACTTTTCAGCTTCTCAAAAAGTTTGCTCCAGTGTTATCTAACAAGCAAGAAAAGACATATAAGGGATAAAAAGAAAAGAAATAAAAATCAAAGAGGTTGATCAAGATATATGCTAAGTAACACCAAATATCACAAACTCAATTTTAGTAAAACCCAGAGACCTGAGTGGTAAGTGAGGTTGCAGCCTTTCTGGGCCACCTGCTGCCAGGCAGGGATATTCTTTTTCCTGTAGAAGTGGTCCTGCATATAACAAGGAAGGTTCTGAATATTTGCAGTAGTGTCTACAAGCCCGACTGGCCACACGGACTTTCAGATTTTCCCGAGAATCTCATTTGTTGAATCTGATCACTACTACTTGAAAAGCTGCCCCCCAACTGCACTCAAAGTTGTTTCTGACTATTTGAAAACACCTAGGCATCGAAACAAAGTTAAAATTTTTCTTAAATGGGGTTTTAGAGATGCCTTAAAGGTAAATTTGAGCCTTCAGAAAATGATCACAGTCGTAGTTCTTTGCCCAAGAACTCTAACCTGGTATCAGTATGAATCCCAGCTCCACTACTCACCAACTCCAAATGTAGCCAGTGACTTACTCTCGCTGAGCTTCAG
Source organism: Scalopus aquaticus (assembly GCA_004024925.1). Lineage (NCBI taxonomy): Eukaryota > Metazoa > Chordata > Mammalia > Eulipotyphla > Talpidae > Scalopus > Scalopus aquaticus. Next base: position 41,121 of record PVIJ01002893.1, on the reverse strand, counting down.
GCCTCTCATGTGGAATGTGGTGATAATAACACCTACCTTGTCATGGTGGTATGAGAATTTGATAACATATGTAAAGTACAGGAGCTCATAAAATGATATCTCCCACTATTGTTATTATCACTGTTATTGTTAGTGTTCATGTTTATTTAAAATCATTCTCTATTTTTTTAAAGTTTGGTCCTTACATTCCTTTCTACTAAAAATATCACTTTAAAGCAGGTGCAGTCAAATTGAATGAATAATACAAGAAAGAGAAGACATGGGATGCAGGGAACAGGGTATATAATAAGAGCAACAGAAAGAAGAATAGCAGAGAAACCTAAGAGAATGTTGGACTCTAGAGATAAAAATAATCAGCTAGGTGTGAGCATTTGGAAAACTGTGAAGAGTTACTCATAGGCACAAAGCAAGCTAAGCAAATTTAACTTGATACTTTCTCAACTCTAGAAAAAAGAAAAATACATCCAAGAAAGGAAACATGATCACAGCACTACTTTTTCAACAGTGAATGATATCTACATTGTCATTAAAGTGCAACCATTGAATACTGGTATTTGTGTTATAACTATAATGGGAGAAGTGAGGAGAAAGCTAAGTTCAGAAAAATAGGAAAACAACATACAATGTCTATATGGGGTCTAAAGTTGATGAAGCAGCAACATAAAGAGATTATTTAGAAATATGGTGCTATATACTCAAAAGAAATGTTGACAAAATAAAAGAGATGACATCTAGAGCACAGGGTGGAGGGATCACATTAGAATGAGGACTGTGGGTTTCATGATAAGTTTTTAGCACTATTTGGCTTTTTAAAGGAATGTACATACTATTGATTGACAATGAAGTATTTAAGGGCATTCACAACTGAGTTATCAGTACATCACACATATATATTAATAAGTTCAATTGTATAAAAATCTACATGATCTAATCTTTGCAATATTTCTTGAGCCAAAAGTAAAAATAAGTAAATGATAATCATCAGTGAACAACTACAATTATAGAATTAGGTAGTTTAGATGAGGAGCAAAGGGAAAGGAGGCAGGCAATTTTCACAAATGAAGGGCACAGTCCCTGTATTCAAGGATTTTACAATTTGGTTGAAAAACAAAAGGAGAGTAATCTCACAGGAATGGATGAAAAGAATTTTTTGTAAATATTCTTCTTGAAGAGAAAAGGAACAGAAACTTTTTTAAGCCTTGATATCTGTATCTCCTAGAAATTTCTTATGAGCAGATTTTTAAGACTCAAAAGAAAATAAATTGTGTTATCTATGGTTAGCTGACAAGATGAGGTTCCTGGCACACCAGAGAGAAAGGAGAATCATGATCTATCAGTTAGAAGATACCATGGAGAAACACATTTATTTTACAGATAGCAGCTAAACCTAAAAGAAGTCAAGTGTCAGGCCTCCCTGGTGGTGCAATGGGTTAAGTCAGCCTATGAAGCTTTCTGCAGCCACTGCAGCATGAATTTGATCCCTGGCCAGGGAGAATCCCAAATGGCACAGCAGACCTCTCCTGCCTTGCCCACTGCTCCCCTCAGCAGTGTACTTCAGTCAATTTGCCTGTTCTGCTCCCTGCTCTCTCTGGTGAATCCTCTCACCACCCCTCACCTTTGGCTTGCACCCCAGTTCTTGTATGCATAAACAAATCTTTAAAAAAAAAAAAAAGAAGTCAAGTGTCTTTGCCACACACTGTGGGGCAAAGCCTTGGAACATCCCTAGTGTGTTCTGGTGGGTGCCCAGTGTTAAGTGAGCAAGACTGTACTGTGGTTATTTGAGATAGAAAATCATAACTAATGTTTAATGTTCCATTAATGAAATAAAGATAGTAAAGTTAACCATTAATTACTTGTATAATTCTTTCAAAAGTGTCCCTATTTTCACCATTTTATTGAATCACAGTTACCCCATGCGGATGAGGAAATTCAAGTTCAGAGAGATTTACTAAATGGTCAAAGGCAAATAACCAGCAAATAACAAACCATTTAATTGGACACAGGTGTTCTGATTGACGTCCAGTGTTGGAAGACTTTCCCTTTCATTTTGACCCAGAAATTTTAGAGAGCCTTATTATGAAATGACTTTGCTTTAAAATATTTTAATTGAATATACAATCTCTTACCAGTGATCAAAATTATTATTTAAATGATAATTCTGCTGAAGGGACAGCAAAACTTTTCAAGATGGCCATGGTGGGAGAAACTTGGGATAAGGATAAGAGCCACACATGTATAATTAGCTTTCCATAGCAAATCGGAGTCCTGCATATCAATAGTTGAGGTAGTGCTTCCCTTTCAGAGCTGGCAATATAGCAAGACTATTCGCCAATTTTCAAGTAAAAATTAACTTAATCTCCATAATTTTTAAAATAAATGTTGCTAGACAAAAAAAAAAAACAAAAATAAACAAACAAAAAAAAACCCTAACTGATCAAATAATGTTGAAAGGAAATAACAAAGGACAATTGCTTTTCCTCTAAAAATGGCTTTTCACGGATCTTATAAGGAGAAGACTCCAAACCACTGACTCATGAAAAGCAACTTATAATTTCGTGCACACATTGTACAACTGTCCAATCCCTCTAGATGTAGGGTGCTTTTACATCAAGGAGTTGTTTCCAATAGACAAGTACATCAGTGCTGTAAAATCTGATTTTCATCTTCCTCAGTGAGGCAAGAAATATGTAAAGAAGATGTCATTAATTGCTCCAGAGCTTTTTCTCTCGAGAAGTGTTACAACCATCAATACAGCTTTCTACTAATAGCTTTAACTGTTGGCTTAAACCCTCAATAATTTAACATTTGTAAGAAGGTCTCTAAGTATATGCTTTGCATTTTTGCTGAAAAGTTCAATTGCTAAGGCCATGCTTGCTGCTTTCATTCTAAATAGCAGCACAAGATGTAGTGGATGCAGACGTATGTGTATGTGGATCTATATATTCATATAACAAAGTTATATAACAGAAAGTTATGTTCTAACCATTTTGCTGCGTTATGTTGTAGAAATTGCATTTTTCAGGTTATAATATTTTAATGACTTTTGTATAGCTCTCTTTCTGGGTCAGCACAAAGCAAAACTAGAACAAGCTCTTTGTTGTAGGGCAAATGGTTGGTTAACATAACTAAAAAAAAACCAAATTGATCACTTCTCTTTTCAGTTTGTTTTGATATATTACTTACCACTATATTGTTCTTCTTTGGTTGGGATTTTGTAGTTTCTTTTTCCCTACATTATGGTAATTAAAAATATGATTACAGTTCATTTTAATAATTCTACCTCCAATTATTTTGATTTACTATTTTGGGCATATAGTGAGATGTCAAGAAATGCTGGCATTCACAGGGAAGTAATCATGCTGGCTTAGATCCAGTTTTTAGATTTAGCTTTCTTACTAAACATGGAAACTTGTGAGATTCCTTGAATCATAAAAGCTCTCACTGTGAGAATTCTTAGTCAATGTATACAAATTCCCAAGTTGTCAATAGACAAACTTCAGGACAGCTGTGTAGTCTCTAATGCCATATAAAGATTCTCTGAGCATTCTATGGAACTGTGATTAATATCTTTCATCACATTACTAGAGGGGTCTCTCACTTCAATTTGACCAAGAAGAACCAGTGTTTTCATACAGTATGTTCTAGTTAAATCTAATTATAAAAGGTAGTAATGGTTTCAGTATTATTTCCTTCCAGATTCATTTTCAAAATCAGATTCAAGCAGTGTTATTTGTTATATTCAAACTCTTTTAAATATTACATAAGAATACTAGGCATAACCACTGATTATCTATAGCCCTTCATATGTGGCCTCAGAAATGTTCAGTAGACAATGGTGCCCTTGTTCTAATTGCAGTTTTTGGTCAAATTTGGGTTTAAGCTTTTTAATTAAACCCAGCTTCCCATTTTATACAAGCCAGAGCTTTGTGTCAGCTATAGAGATCATGACCTCAACTCTGTTATCAAAATGAGCTCAGAAAGCACAAGCTTATAAAAAAACATTTGCCCAAAATTTGACTACTCTTTGATAAATTATCTTTCAGATTAAGTAAAGCTGCTACTACTCTGTTACATAGAGCTAATAAACAAAAATTTCATAAAGACAGAATTTGTTAATTCTTTCCTACTGAGACACCTGTCTAGAAATACGAACTTAATTAAGAGGAATTACAACAGATTTTTTAAAGGTCCTGGGAGAAATGAACTCATTCTCTTTAGATATTCCTTTGAGAGACATATAACCCTAGGGCTTCTTATCAAGAACAAAATAGGGATTGGAGGCATCAATAGAAAGATGATACTTTCTGAGAAATTGTACCTCCTCATCTGTGAATAGGTTTATGTGATTATGCAAGTGGATCAGGGCCCATGGTGATCCAGGCATTGTTGCAGTGGTAGTGCAGCATTTTTGTGCAGTCACACACAAACTGGCATTTTACTGCCTGTTGCCTCGGAAAGTGTCAGAATGGTGCCCGTCAGGATCAAAATCCCACTGATGGCCTTGTCCTGAAAACCCTCAGGCACACAACACCCTCTTGGTGGCTGTGGACCTTATCCTACGGCAGAAGCACTCGACTGGGAGCAATGGGGTCAGCTATGGTACAATGGGCAAATCTAGGGACATTTTTGATAGACACAAATAGGGAGGTCTTACTGGCAACCAGTGGGGACAGGTTAGAGGTGCTGCTAAATGGGACAGTCCCCACAACAAAGAATGATGTGGTCCTATGTGTCAACAGTATGAACGTGACAAAATCCCACCCTAAGGCCATGTCACTTGTGTTTAATCTGAGAGTTTATATGATCAATTCAGACCCACAGTCTCACAGAGCCACCAGAAGCCAGCCCATTTGAATACCTTAGACATTGCACCTCATTGGCCAGAGTAAAGTGAAAATAATATTCTAAACTGCCCTCTCCTTCCCAGGCAATACCCAATCCTTTCTCCAAAATGCAGATAAATATTCCTCCTACAGAAAATGATTTCCTATCTCAGTCTCACCTCCCCCATATGCTATCATAGAGCCATATGCTTTTCTACTCACAGCTGTAATCAAATTACTTTCTTTTCCACTATTAGATTATAAATTTATTGAAAGCTAGATTTTTTTTTTAAATCTTTGTGTCTTAGCATCTACTGGAAAGCTTGGGACATAGGAGCACACAATACACGCTGAAGGAAAATGCAAGCCTGGATGATTGACTAGGATTCTGAGCACCCATCCTCCAAGCTGAATTTATTCAAGATTATTATTAGGTCAACACACTAATCCCAAGGATACCTAAGGATATCAGACCTCATGTTCTCCAAGGACATGTAACTGTGTAATGTCACATTTCATGGCCTATAGGTTCACCTATTTTGTGGTGGAAACTCCTGACCTATCAGAAAGGTAGCTAGAGTGACATTAACCTGAAATTATACAGAACAAAAACTACTATCTGGTGAGAGGCCTAGGATTCATGGGAGGAGCCAGAGACAGAGATCCCCCTAAATACTTTACCTTAGGAGAAAAGGAGGCAAACTCCCAATGCTTTTAAAGACCTTGACTTTGTAGTCTACATTCTACATAATTTCTTCCTCACTGAAGGAAGAGGCAGAGTGACCTGAATGAGCCCATGGAAAAATGTCATGGGGCAGCTGACATTTGTCTGCACCAATAATCAAGTCACACCAATGCCTACGTGCAAGTCTGTTAAAGAACCTGACCATAAGTGGGCCTCCTTGGTGACACCAGGGGTTAAATCTCAGCACTATCAAGCTATCGGTAGCAGTATGTGTTCAATCCCTGGCTAGGGAGCTAACACACATGGTACAGCAGACCTCTCCTGTCTCACCAGCTGCTCCCCTCGCCAGTGTATTTTAGTTAATCTGACTGTTCTGCTCCCCACTCTGTCTCTGGTGAATCCTCTCACTCCCTGCACCTCTGGCCTATACCCCAGCTCTTACATGCATAAATAAATAAAATAAATCTTAAAAAAAGAAAAGAAAGAACCTGACCATAAGCAATGACAGTTCCTCCATTGGCTGCCTGTAGTTTAAACTAGAACCCACATGAAAGAGGAAGAATTAAATTTAGAAGATTTTATAAATGTGCTTTTGTATTAAAAACAAAAATTATGTAACTAAAACATGAAAAAAACATCACATTGAAAATGGAAATAGAGCACCATTCAGAGTTTTAGCAAATCAATGATAATTTGCACTGTCTGTGATCACAGAATCTAAGACAACACAATTTAATTGTTCTAGATAGCATGGTGCGTTCATTTTTTTGCTGCTATTTTGACAAAACACGTCAAATAGGATTTCAGCAAATATTTAACACAATTATAAGTAAAATATCCCTGGCATGAATTGGCATCAGGAAAAAAAGACAGGGACATTTCAGAACATTCAACTTTATTTTCCATTAACAAACACAACATAAATAACATACATTTATTAAATACACAGACTAGCTATGACTTGAATGCCATCAAAATTCTGATGTACTTTTCATAGTCATTTTTATTCTTTGTCTCCACAATATGAAGACCTGCTTTTAAAACATACTGGAAGATATGTTTCAATATACTTAAACTAACTCCCAAAATAGTTTCATAGAGGCAACGAAACTATGTCTTCCCACCTAATCAAGTATGTTGGGTTGGGGTGCTGAGTAGAAGAGGTGGAGAAACATGTTTTCTATACGGAGCTTTACATTGCTGATTAAAGTGTCAATGATTTTAGTTCTTACTTAGACACACCATGTAAATTATTCACATTCATCTGTTGTAAACAAATCAAGTCAATCAATGCTGAGTTTAAATCTATTTAAAGAAATGTCCAATTTTATCCTGCTTTAAATAGAAATATCTGGTAAGAGGAAGAAAGTTATATATCTATAGGTATGTATGTATGTATACACACACATCTCATATATATATATATAAAGGGGGCTGAGAGGGAAAAGAGTTTAACAGTTAGTGATGACTTAAGTGACCTTAATACCTGCTTTTACAGAAAAAGACAGTGGCCACTCATCACTTTGTCCTACTGATGTTCAAGTGTGTAAAGATAAGTGCAGTCCCTTCCTCTTTTTGATTCTGATGGACCTAAAAGGATAAAGAATTTTACCAAGTTGGAAATGTACAGGTCTTCCTCTATGTATTTTTCTATATCCTCTGCCTCATCCTCCAAACCTGCTCAACATAAGTGAAAATGAAAGAACACTGAAGTGTATCAGTCATATTTACTTTTCTCTGTTTAACCTTACAGCTTTGATTTCTATAGAAATGCTATCAAAAGAAATTACTTCGATATTAAATTCTATTAAATTCTGGTGATAAGCTAGCTTTTGGTAGATATTTGATTCACTTTAACTAAAAGGCTAAATTTTCTCATTCTAAACCAATTAACAAAAGAATTTGAGAACTGCACATTTCAAAATAACTTTCGAGGTGGAATCATCTCCAAGATGCTCAAAAAGCATGAAAAGGCTGATTTGTTCCTAATGGTGCTATCTTTCCTTTCTATCTTGACTCCCATAATAAAATTGTTTCAACAAAGTAGGCATTAGGAAAACAAATTCAGGTCTGTTTCACATGTCAGGGTATTGGCGTACTAGAAATTTAAAGTTTCTTAAAAACAATCCCATCTTCACCAATAGTAAACATATCTGTTACTTTTTCTCTGTGAGCAAATGGACATATTCCCTATTTTCTGTCTTTGACTTAACATCAATACCAAAGAACTATAAAATTATTAACATGGGGAAGATTAAAAGTTGATCACTAACTTGGGATCAAAACCAATAAAAACAAGAAGTATTAAATAAATGAAAGGCCTAACACACTACTCAAAGATCTAATATTAGAACAATGCCACAGATTGACAGCTTATTAAAATAACTGTTTTTTCAGAGTTTTTAATTTGTATGGTAATAGGGTCTTCAAATTTTACATGAACTTTTGCAATTTTATTCTGGATCTTGGTAGGAAGCTCATTTATGAAATAAGTATTTAGTAGAAATATATGCCCATGTTTTAATTCATACTCATTTAAATATGGCATTATTAAACACTAGTACTGGTGTTTGTTTCAGTAAACATACTGGAAGTATGTTTAAAATATCCTAGTATTAAATACAGTATTAAATAAACTTAGCAAGTCTCGAGACCATACATTTTATTTCCTCAATTTAAAATATTTTCAAGATATCCTATTTTATTAGAAAAATATAAACTCTTCCCATTAGACAGCATGTCTTCACTCTTCTATAACACAGCATTGGTGTATAAATTCACTGGAAAATCAGGACTGCTTTGTAAAATCTATAATAGCTAATGTTACATGTATTTCTACATTGCACTTATTATTTCCATGTGGTTTCCTAGGCTTTTTGTTTGTTTGTTTTTACTAATACTGCCAAGTCTAGGAATTGTTATAATTTTGCATGCATTTTTTTTTCTCTTCAGATATATCCATGGATAAATTAAGTATATAAGAGTGAACTTAAACTTGGAAACAAGCATACTCTTCTGCAATGACTTTTGGTTTCCATTTCTTCCTTACCTAAGGTGTCCGAACAACAAATCTGAAATTTAACCTCAATCGCACCCAAAGGTTGAAATCATCTGGGATTTATATTTCCTACCAGTCAATTTTTATTAACAAATGTCTGCCTAGAAAATGAAATTCACATGCCATATTTTTTCTTTTTCCAGCTCCTTTTCAAACTGCCCATGGTCCATTTCTACCACATATCCCTGGGCAGGAGTTTATTTTGTAGTTAAGGATAAGTTTTGCTTGTTTTGTCTTTATGTATTCTGTGTTTTAATGAAAGGTGATATTTCTTTGAGAGTAATTTCCATAATTATTTGGAAATATCAGTCCCTTAAATTATTAATACAAATAAAGTTCTGTTGTACAGCAAAATGACACTACACATTTGAAGATAAATTCATATTTCTGTAATTAAATAAAAGACTGCTCACTTTATCAGCTTGATGGATTATAATGGCATGAATCACTTCAATTATATGGGAGGGAGGTCACTGATGTACACTTGGTCTTGACAGACACTTATCCATTTATTCATTAAACAATATTTATCGAACATTTTCTAAATCCTTAGTGCTGGACTAGGTGCTAGAAGGAATAACCCAGTCATGCTCACACCACTCAAATCCACTTTGCGTGTGTCTATCTAATAATAATCTAGCATCAGAGAGCTGTTTAAGAGGTAAAGCTTCTTTTTCAGGTGGTCATTAAGGTCTACTTAAGTAGAAAGCTTTGTCTCATACTCATTTGGTAACCTATAGGATAATCCAAGCCTATGGCATAGTAGGATTTTATAATGACACTTAAGTATAGGTCATTTTATTACCCTTTTTCATAAAACGTAGGGGAGAAGAATCATTACAAATGACACAAGAACTCTCAGCAGGTCTTATCTCTCACTCAATTTGATATGGTCATTTAAATTATTTCTGATTGACCTATACTGATATACATATTGAATATATATATCTCACATGTATACATACATACACACACATATATATATATACTGTACCAGCTAATATTAATCCTACCCCAAATGCCTATTAAACACAAAGAAAAACAGGGTTACTATAAAGAAGTAAAATAAACCTCAAGTTCCTTTTTTTAAACGAGGAAAGAAAAAAGACGCTACAGGTAAAATCTTCCCAAGAAAATGTTAATGTGTTGAAAAAATGTTCTAAAGAATTCGATGGGTATTTTGTGGAGGTCAAACTTAAAACGTTGTGTTTGTTGGGGGGATTTTTTTTTTAAAGTGTAATTCTCAGAACTCAACACAGCTATCTGCTTGTACTGCTAAACTTAGCTATCAGTTTGTATATATGTAGAAAGAAAAATATTTTAATAATAAATATTTAGATAGATCTATTTTGAGGGGAGGGCAGAGAAAGGACTATAAGGGGTCAATATTATTAATTTTCTTATTCTATAAATAGGTCAAATTATGGAAAAATCTTTATAGAACCAACAAAATATTTATTGGTCTTATAATTGTGGTTAGTATTTAAATATCCAAAAGACTGGGGAATACATGGGTGGAAAAACCAGAGAAGATAATTATCCTATATTTAAATAGCTTTCTGAAAAATCACTTCTCTGACTCTCAATGTCAGTTTCATGAACCTTCTTCAGGTTTGTAAGAGGTCAACATATATTGAAAAGGGATAACATTTAATAATCAGGAAAGTCACAAATCCTGCCATATTTGAAATAAATGGAATTGTCTCTTCTTTGGACAATTAGTAAATATAAATACCATCCCAACCAAAACTTCAACTTTGTAAGGTTAGCAGCTAATTTACATATTGAGCAATATTTAAATAACATCAGTACCAATGATTACTGTGGATACATTATACGTTTTTTAAATCCTAATTCGACTTTTTTTTTTAATGTAAAAGGAAAAAAGTTGACAGAGGGAAAGAGAGTGAAAGAGAACACAGACCACCAAAGTCCTTAAACGATGACAAAAGACCTGCAGCCTTATCTTTGATGATGTAGGTATTAAATCCTTGTGTGCTCTGTATACTGGAATATTAGCAACCCCCACTCCACACCCACAATTACCAAGCTGATGTATAAAAAATTCCTTCGTCTCATAAATAATCACGTATTCAGCTACAAATGGCAGAGACCCCATAACACTAAACTGCCATTAATGTAGTTTCCTTTGTTTATGTTTCAATGCTTTTGGCACACCAGGGATTATCTATGCTTCTAAGACCACTTAGCCTTACATCAAAAATCCCACTTCAAGACATAAACAGCGGCATACCAGAGATGCCTAAATTCACAGTAAGGTTTAGGGTTGCCAAAAGCTGTGGACATGAAAGTTGATTAAGTATTCTCTTTCATGCTCCTGTCTGTATTATTTCATGGGATAATGAGATAGGCTGTCCTTTCTGTCCATCACTGGAGCAGCTGGAGACAGCATTTGCTACCTGGCAAAACTTTCGAAGAAGGATCTTTCTTAGCAGCAGATAAACCCAGGGATCCAAGATCTGGTTCAGTGAAGCCAGGCGAACAGCTATTAAGAAGAAGTTGCATTCTTCCTGCTTTTCTGCGTGTGTCTTGCAGTGCTCAACTGATGTCTGATTGAAGATCATTTTCAACATCATTATCTAAGAAAAAGGGACAAATAAAATTGTTTCAAAGATTAATAGGATCATATACATCCCCTCTACACAGGATTTTGCACGTAGTCAGCTTACAATTCCATTGGTCATTGAATTGGAATAATAAATTTAGGTAACATTTATGCTCACAGAACACAGGCCTGAATTATACAAAACATTCCCTCATTTTTGTCTATTTGACATGATGTAGTTTTCAAATAATGCATGTCCTCAGGGTCTTAATACTTGGTATTTAAGAAGCTTAAACACAGCACATCTCAAAAGTAGCCACAATTATCTGTGTTTTTGCAAAAAACACCAGTAATATGACATCCAAATGAGAACCAACTTCAACAAGACCAAAACATATGTAATCTCAACTTTCAGTAGTCCTGAAAAATTTTACTGAAGAATGAAAGCAAAAAAGGATAAAATGGCAACATCATTGTTATTACTGCTACTAGTATTTTTTGAATCCTTACAATTTTCCACATGCTATATCAAATTCTTCATTTGCACCTAAAGAGCAATATAAGGTAGGTACCATTACCATCTGTTTTTTTATAGTTGCAGAAACTGAGTTTTAATGATGTAAAATGACTAAGCCAGATTTAAACCCTATCACTAACACCACGGGACATATAGTATTTTACATTTGCAGTCTTCCACTCTTCCCCCACCCACACACGAGCACAGAAATTGGTACTTTTTTCCTCATTAGCATATACCCAGTGCCTAGACTAGTAGTTAGCAGATAGTAATAGGTACTGCCAAATGAATATACTTTCAAATGAATATATTTCAAATATATCAAATGAATGATATATTCAGATGTATATATCAATATAAATAAAACATAGTTGACATATAAGATAAAAAAAAGTTTATATTTTAATGAATAGATGTGATTTTCACAGAAGAGGAAAATGAAGGTTCTTATGCATCTGAAAAGAGAATCAAGCTCATTAATCTCAGAAAAATACAAATTATGACAAAATAAGAAACCATTTTTAACCATTCATTTGACAAAAATGAAGACATGTAACTATTCCTAATGTTAGTGAAGATGTGGGATGCTGGTCAACCTACTAGTGGGGTGTGGGAGCTGAGCCACTTTGGAAAACAACTGGGCACTACTTCATGCTACTTCCCAGCAACCTTACTCCTAGGAATATACTATTCCAAATTCCTTCACCAGGAGTGTTATAGATGACTGTTCATCACAGTGTTGTTCGTAAAAGCAAAAAGAGCAGGAATAAGCCAAACATGGGTTCACATTTGCAAACAAAGAAAGGTGCTGACTTTATATCTGGCTCCCACGTGAGTCTTCCTAGAGACACACGACTCTTAAGGACTTGAAATGTGGAGCAAATTGAGATGATGGAAAATGTAAGGATCATATAATGGAATGACACCATTTGCACATATGTGCTAAATGATATATGTTACCAAAGTCACTTATTTCTTTTATTTCCTGTTAAAATATGGCCACTGGAAAATTTTAAATTATACATGTGGCTTGAATTTATTCCTCAAAGCATGTTACTATGAACCATCCCTCTCCTGAAGCCCACACTTATTTGGATGTTCTGTCCAAGGGTCACAATCCCAAATTAAAGTCAACTTCCCAGAACATCCAAAACATCCCGAAACACAAACTCACAATTCCAACAATGACACTTTCATTCTAACATTCTGGCCCCACACGTCATCTTTAAATTGTTCTTTTGGCTCAGCCTCTGCAATAGCTTTTTCTCTTGTTCCAATCTCACCCAAATTCAGTGTCTCCTCTCTCCTCTCAGCTACAGACACCCAGTTGGTATGTAGATGTCAACATATCACAGACTCAGCATCTTATATCCCAGCTCAAATCCTCATCACTTACAAAAACTTCAATTTGGTTCATATTTGACCAATCACTGTCAAAGGAGATGGAATTTTCCAGGATGGCTTAGAGGATACATTTATCTTCTGGGGTTTAGCCCATGGTATTTGACAAAATCACCACCTAATACTTGAGTAAGATTTTGGTTCTGTGAACAAATAAGAAGGGAATGAATAGACACCATGATAGTAACTCTGATGTTGACACACAGTTCTATAAAATACACACAACCTCCCACTTTGATAGGGTAACTTTATCCTAACTTCTGACTAAATCTCACTTTCTAAATTTGCAACATGTAAAAATGAATTCCTGTTTTTCTAGAAACATTAAATAGAATAAATAGAGGGAAACTGCCAATATGTTATACATGGCAAAAAGGTCTATGTAGATGTGATTAATGTTAAGGGTCTTGAGATGGAGAGATTCTCCTGGATTATCTGTGTGGCTCAGGGTAATCACATGGGTCCTTCAAATATGAGCCCCTTTCCCAGCTGTGGTCTACACAACTCTAGAAAGAGATGTGACTACAGAAGATTGGTTAGAGAGATACCATGTTGCTGGTTTTAAAGACGAAGGAAGAGAGGCACGAATTAAGGAAAGTAAATGGCCTCTAGAACAGGAAATAAGGTAAATGAGTATCTGATGCTCCTCCAGAGATTCCCGTGAGGAAGACAGTCTTACAGACACCTTGATATTAGCCCAGTGAGACTGACAGAACTGTAGAAGAAATTTGTGTGGTTTTTGCCAACAAGTTTGTTTTAATTTGTGGAGTTGCAGTACTAAATGTACCTACCCAGAGTGTAAGCTCTCCTAATGTTGAGAGGAGATGGGGAAGAATGAGCTTGAAAAAGATTTATTCTCTCTCATAGATAAAACATCCTAGCGAGCTTGTTTACTTTGTTCACTTTCTTAGGAAACTTTTTTAAGCATAAAGCAGAAGTAAACTTGATCCTAACTCCTGCCTAAATTATCTCAGTTTCTAAATTTGCAATATGTAAAAATGAATTCCGTTTTTTCTAGTGACATTAGTTAGAATCAGCGTATTAAGCAAAATGGATAAAATTATATTTTAATTGGTTACCGTTAAGGAAAACATCTGCCTTTTAGTCCTTTTTTTCTTGTTATTATAAACTATTGTAAAAGTTTTAGTTAGTTCTTTCAACTTCTCTCCCACCCCAAAATTAAATTGATTTGATTATCTTCCAGGAAGTGTTCTGGCCCTAGTCTAGAAGGATCTAAAATCTCACTTACGTTACACTTTCATTTTCTTTTATAAAATAAAGGATTGAATTTCTCCAGCTTTTTATAATCAAGAAAATTCTCAAAATTACTTATTAAAATGGGATTTCTGTCATTTTGACAGTCTTCCTTGATGATTTAAAAATTATTTTCACAAGGCTAATAATCTTTAATTATTTTTATTAGGTTAGTATAAGTTTCATTGACCTTATATTGTTTAGTCTACAGTAATTTTCTGAAATTTACATTTGACAATGTAATGGTTATGAAATTATGAAACCAAGCTCTGTAAGCAATAACTGGCACATAGGGACACTCTAGCTTTTCCCAGAAATCATGAGATGTGCAATATGAAGATAATTGGAATTAGAGTCAGTGAGCATGATACTGCCGTTTCCAAATGGCAGCACGAATGGAAATAGGTCTCCAAATTTCTCATCTAATTCTGAACACAAATGCAAATTAACATCCAGCTGCCTTTAAGAAGCTAAACAGTGATTACAGTTTTCGCAAGTATTTATTAGACATTCAAACTTTGGAGAAAACCTTTGTCATAATGATATAGATGTATGGTAGAATTAATTATCCCCATTAACCCAATTCTACTCCTTATAAAAAAAAACCAGGACACTCAACCAGGCCAGCACAGAGGCAGTTTTCTTTAGCAAATGCATGTATATGTGCTCTGCACGACTGCCTCTTCTGAGCAGCCTCATATAACAATCTGGTCAAGCTGGCAGCGAGACCAATTCTGGCTGACAGAGCTACAGCTCTTCTGCCAACATCTTCCCCCAGGCTCCACGTGACTCACAGGCCCCTCGCCTCTCCCCTGATTATCAGTAGGAACAGAGCACTTTTCGTACTAAATCCGTGATAAGTAGAAACACTGCTCTATCGCTGACCTCTAATTTCTCCATCCCTGACTACTGTCAAGGGCAATTATTCCATCCAAAAAAAAAAAAAAAAAAGTGCTCTGTCTCTTCTACAGTAACAACAGACTTAAATGTACAAAGCACTAACCAGGGAGACATTTTAATGTTCTGCATTTGGGTTTTATTTTATTATAGCAGGATTTATAACTGCATATTTTAAAGTCTTCAGTATTTTACTTCTTGGCTCAAAAGAACCTTGGTTATAGACCAAAAATATCAATTGAAGATGGTAAATGGGTAAACCCAAAAAAGTTAATCTGCATGGAAGGGGATAAAATTGGTTACTTGCTCTTGAGTTCCAGTATGTGTCCTTTGTATGTTTCTGGGTAATTACTAATGTATGTCAGAAAACTTGCTTCACAGCTAGCTTTTATCTGTGATGTTTTGTTTTCCATACTCCTCTCTAGTTAGGCTAAGGAGAGCAACCTGTTGTACTGGAAATTCCCTGTTTAGATTAACAAACGCACCATATTATAATACACTGAAACCAGTTCAGGCCCTTCAAACCTCTTAATTATTTAATTTGAAGGAATTTCATGGGAAGAAACTTCACTGAAGATTAAAAAAATAATTACAGTCTTTCCAGTCTGGCTACATCTCTGTTCTCCTGGATGCCCAATCATGTCCGCTTTCTGGATTCTACTGTTTCAGAAGCTTCTCCTGCCTTACCTCATTTGAAAACTTTGGAAGCAAACAGTTCATATACATAAAAAAAGTTACTAGAAGTTGTGTCATTTCATCGTTACCGTTATGCAATCAATTTTATACAATTTTACAAAACAACAATAAACTAAGAATCAGAAGTAAATTCTCTGACTGGTTCTGCCAGCACATGTGACTTTGGGCAAGTCATTTTCTCTCAGTGCTTTATTAATCCCCCTCATAAACAATGAGGATGGACTGGAGAATATTTTACATATGGTATTATGGTTTAGTTTTTTTTTTTTTTATGAATTCAGGGGCCAAGTTGCTAAATTAATAAAGATTTAATTTAATAAAATAAATACACCAAAAGAGAAAAGATGTGGAACAAAAGGGAAAATCCTCTTCAGGAAAACCCCAAATGTGTCTTTTGGTAAATGGAGGAGAGAGGAAAGTTACAAAGTGAGAATGTGGGCAGTGTAAGAGAACAAAGAACAAGACTCATGAAGTTTTAGTGGAAGATTTTTTTTTTAGAAGCAGCAGACTTAGGCAAACACTGGCTGAAAGTTAAAGGCCCACCATAAATCTGACTCAGCTGTGCCTCTAGTTTGGGAAAGTTACCTAACTTTGGATCTTAATTCCTTGCTTCTCTAAAACCTGTTTAATAAATGCTTACCAAATATCTTCTCCATCTAGCATTGCAGTTGCAAAAATTAAAATGAGATAAAAGCAATTAACACCTCAATTTACATAGCATCCCTCTTCCCAAGCCCCAGGCAACTGCACTATGCATATGTTTCCAGAAGGAAAAGTTTTGATTAGAGACAAGGTGGCTGCCTGGAAATTAATAGAGCGTTTATATGCCTGCTTTCCTTAAATTTCTATCTAGTAGAATGCTTTAAAAAACAAAAACAAAAATCTCTCAAATTCATACTTTAAAGATGTTTGGTGATACAGAATCATTACCTAATCATGACTTAAGGGAATTCAAAATTGTTCAGAAGCCTATATCCTGCTATCATATGACTTAGAATTATTCTCCACTCTCAATTTGTATGAATTGTGAATTATGTGTAATTTGGCTCTATAGCTCTGTATATGTTAGGCTTAGATAAATATTTATCTTTCTATTAAAACAGTCAAAAATGTTACTGACCAAGTGTTTTACAACCATCCCAGGATCATCAGTTCTAGTGATTCGAAAGAAAATTTTAGAGCCCTTAGCATCATTTTCATAGGTTTTAATGGTAAACAGGGGAAACAAGCCAGCAGGGAGACAGCAGCTTGAACCTGCCCCCTCCCCAGGGTGATGTCACCATTTTATCCCTCATAGGCACAGGTGTGCACACTTGCACATGCGTACACACCCATGCTCAGGTGTCCACAATCAGGAACGCCTGCCCCACACCCACGCACCTTCTATATTAATAAGGTCAAGGTCGCAGGAGATAGCCACGGAGCCCAATAAGGTAAAACGCCTGATCAACTTCATTTACCGTATACCAAGTAAGTATTCAAATTCTGGTTGAAAGGGAGAAGCAAAATCTATTCTATAAAAAATATTCCTTCCTTGGATTATAGATGATATGATACAAATGCCAGAGGAGACATGTTTATTTATTTCAAACCTCTTTATGTCTATCATTACAGAACATTTATCCTTGAAAAGTGTTTAGATTTAAGATGCTTTTTTTCCTTCCAAAACGTAGTTGCATTTAAACTGCAAAAGCTCAATCCCATTATTAATCTTCTCAGAGAAACACATTATTAATGACAATTAAAAGGAGCTAAATGGTTAAGGAAGGATCAGAGAGGTGAACTGAAGTTTGTATGCAGGGAAATTTACCTCAGTGTAAAAGAAAATTAGAGAAACTTAAATGACTAACAATAGGGCACTGTTTCATTGATAAGCATAATATACGCCAATCCATAATATATATGCATTCAATGCTACCACTTAAGTTCTTGTTTTTGAAAAAAAAAAGAAATATTCATGATGTGTAAAAAGAAAACAAATGCATACATAGCATAATTACATAGCATAATTCGATTTAGAAAAACAACTTGTTAAATATAGAGAAATACTAGAAGCAAGATGATTTCCATTTTCTTCTCTACACTTTTCTAATTTCTGTCTAGTTAAGAATCTAATTCCTCCTTGATAAACATGTAATTTCACACTTAGAAAAGAAGCATTAAATTTAGAGTGGATGGAAACTTAGATATATATACACAATAACCTATTAAATAATTTACTGGTACAATATTAGGGTTCCAGTCCTTCCTATAACCATCATGTGGTCATACTAGTTTGAATTCTTAGGGAGTCGGTGAAGGCATAATTTAACAACTCAAGGGTAAACAGTATGGCACCCTAGAAGTGATCCAACATTTAACTCAATCAAGTTCATTATGACTTTTATTAAAGGGAATGTGATATTTAGTGGTAAATTAACATCCTCTGTGATTCATGGAGCATCAGTCATAACAAAGAATCCCATCCTGTGTCACAGTAAGTGCACAGAGCAGGCTAAATATTGTGGTTCTAACTCGATATAATTTTTTATTTAAATTTGCCTCATGTCAAAAGCCAGTTACTCTCTTTTGTATCTATGCTGCCAGAGAACTTGGTCTCATAGGGGAATCAAAATAAATACATCTTGTACTTGGGATGGACTCTAGGTGAATATGGGCAGATTGGAAACTCTTTGAATTCATGGTTCCAGACCTTATCTCACTCCCTAATAGTCTCTGTCCTCCTCCACCCCCTCCACCCTCCCTCCCTCCTCACTTCTCTCTCTCCCAGAGCAACTACTGCATGCATTCCCTACTGTCTTAATCCACCTTACAGAGCAGACAAGTTGTTAGAGGGACTCTCATCCTCTTACCACCAAGTTGAGCACCTGCAGCTATTTATTCCTCCTTTCTTCTTGTTCAAATCGAAGAGGTGTCCCATCTCCTATGTAAGAGGATGTATGTATGTATCTGTGCCCTTGGGTCCTATCTATAATTTCAGAGGCCTTATTTTCTCAATTATCTCCCTCTTTCAACTTCTTCCTTTAACTCTCTCTCCTTTTTCCCATTAACATCTAATTTTTTCCTACCTTGAGAAAATAAAACCTCTGTAGAATGTCACCCTTCTACATGGGCTTTTCCAAAAGTTCGTTGACTTTCTCAAGAGATACGTCTATCTTATTTATCTTCAAATTTCTTCCTAAAATGCTACAACCTGGTCTTAGTGCCCACAAATCCTCAAGATGGGCTGTTTTCACATGGTATGAAAATCTGCTGGACATTTATCACTGGACTTACTTCACTTCTTTTAAGATCAGACCTAGCTGACTGTAGTTGAAACATTTTCTTCACAAAGATTCAGGTTGCTATTTTCCAAATATTCTCAAATATTCAAGTTGCCGATTGTTCTGATCTTTTTTTTTTTTTTTTTTACTAATTTTCCTGCTGTCTCTCTGGGTGCTCCTCTGCAGTCCCCTTTATGGCTCCTGTTTCTTTATCCATCCTGAAAATGTTAGTACTTTTGAATCCTATCTCAAATAAGGAGAACTACCCTCCCCTTACTGTGCATGAACTCTTTGTGTGGTCTCATCTCACTCAGGGACTTCAAAACCCATCTACATGCGATAGATTTATCTCTACGCTGAGCTCCAGCCTGATAGATTTAGCTCTATAGCATAAGCCTGCCTAAATATCTGACATCAAATCCAACATAAAAATTAAATAATTATCTTTTTCCTCCACCCTGCTTTTCCACTAACCTTCCTATTTCAGTGAAGAAGGGGCCTTAAAATAGAAACCTGTTATCCTTGATTCTGCCTGATCCATTTCTCTGTGTCTGTATCCTCTCTCTGTCTCTCCCCACTCCACCCCATTAGACATATTCCTCACATTCAATCAATCATAAGATCTCTAATTGATTTCCTAATCATTTCTCTCAATCACTTTTCTCATCACCCCTCTCGCCGACACTAAACTCAGACATGATTATCCCTTGTGTGAGCACCTACAGCAGCCCAGCACATGATGTGTTGGCTGCTATTCGAGAACCCCCCATGATGCTTACAAAGATTGTTCCCAAAATGAAAATTTGGCTATGTTGTTCCAATCGGAAAGTTCTGCAATAGCTTCTCTGGCAATGAGAGTAAAGTCTAAGCCTTTAGATGAACAAGGTTCTTGGCTCCTGTTGAGCTCTCTAGCCTAAATTCTCACCATTTCTTACCCTGATGCCAATAGTTCAGTCACCTTGAACTTCTTTGAATTCAGTAAAAGTGCCAATTCTTTTTACTTCTTTACTTCTTATTTTACAAATATGAACCTCCAGGTCTTCCATCTCTCACTCCCCCTTTCTTTACTTGACTAATTCTGACTTATTTTTGTGTGAACTCAAAGCATCAATTTATTTGGTATTTCCTTTACCAAAAGTCTAATAAATAAGTCTTAATATGTAGTCTCCAAATTCTCGACTTCCTTTATCATCCATAAATGTTTAATGTTGTTGCTTATTTTTAATTGTCATTCTCTCCCATTAGCTGAGAACTGTTGCAAGAGTAGGGAACATTTCTATCCTTTTAGGCCTTTCACAGGAAGGCCTTAGCTCAGAAAATGATATACTATATATTGGTAAATAAGATTGAATTAACAAGTGCATAAATGGTAAGAAGTGTAGCCTACCCATTTGGGGATAACAGATTCCAGAGTTTTCACCTAATGAATAAATCTACCAATATTCATCTCTATTCAGGACTCTGGCCTTTGTATTTTCCTTTATGTTATAAATGGTCAATATGACAGCTTCAACTAAATACTAATGGACTTTAAGCATATCCCCTTATCTCACATGATGTAAAACAGAATGTTCACAGCTTTAGCAGTAAGCCTGAAATTGAAGATTTGGGTTCTAGACTCAATAAGAAAAGCAATTATTTAAAATAATGTACAGTGAATCTGTAAGAAAGGAAGAATGCCTGTCCTGTTATGTATTTAATAATTTTATTTTTGAAGAATGTACAGCTTAATTGCTTCTCAGACTTTTGGTTAAGATCATGTGTAGTATCTGTTCTTATCAGTTTAAAAACATATAGCTCAAAACACAAAAGAAGACAGGCATGTTACCATTGTCTTTATTAAGAATGTCAAATTTATAATACATCGGAAGTGAAAATCCTTTAATTGCTTAAAGAAAGTGCTACCTATGGTTCTAGTTCTCCTTTTCTTGTAAGATTCTTGCCCACAAATATGAGACCATATCTTATACCTACATTATTAATAATATTTACCAGTCAAAAGATGAGCAGAAGAGCTAAACAGACACTTCTCCAATGAGGAAATGCAAATAGCAAACAGGTATATGAAAAAATATTCAACATCACTTATAATCAGGGAAATGCAAATCAAAACTACAATGAGATACCATCTTACACCAGTGAGAATGGTACATATTAAAAAAACTAGCAACAACAAATGTTGGCGAGGATGTGGTGAAAAAGGAAATCTCCTGCACTGCTGGTGAGAATGCAAATTGGTCCAAAACTATAGAAAGCTGTGTGGAGGTTCCTCGGACTCCTAAAAGTGGAGCTACCATATGACCCAGAAATTCCACTCCTAAGAATCTATCCAAAGAACACAAAAACATTAATTCAGAAAGATACCTGCAGACTATGTTTACTGCAGACTAAATTTACAATAGGTAAGATATGGAACAACCCAAATGCCCAAAAATAGATGACTAGTTCAAGAAGATGTATATATATATACACAATGGAATACTATTTGGCAATCAAAAAAGATAAACTCATGCCACTTGCAGCAACTTGGATGGAGTTGGAAGGGATTATGCTCAATGAAATAAGTCAGAAGGAAAAGTAAAACTATCAAGTGGTTTCACTTACAGAAGGAATATAGGGAAGCCAAATAAGGGATCAGGAAAAAATAATAAATAAAAACCCAAAATTTAACAGGTCGCTATAAATCAGAGACATTGTGCAGGAGAGAGGGAGAGAGAGGGATCAAAAGAGAGGAGGGAAGAGCGCATGGGACTATGGTGATGGTGCTTGGGTGAACTGGTGGTGGGAATTTTACAGGGACTACACCTGAGAGGAGAAAGCAAATATTGTACAAAAAGGTCATTGATGTAAAATAATATAAATAAATTTAAAAAATATTTAAAGTACCCTCAGAGTCTAACACAATTTAAATTACTTGCAATTTTCCCTGTCAGTGTTAGGCTTCTAGCCAGTATTAGTATAGGAACTTCCTAACATATATTAGTTCGTTTCTTTTTCCAAACATGAAACACAATGTCATAAAATTTACCAGCTTTCTCTATAGTTAATATTCTTCCTGTTGACTGTAAATAGGAGCTAAGTAATTATGCTGTGCCAGACCCACAAGTTGAGGGACTTAAGGTCCCAAAATGGCATCACTCTTTGACATTAAGAACATCTTGTGATTTCCTGATCATGACAGGAAGGTCAGTTTCCAGTGCCTCAAACTTTCTAGAAGGAACCAGGCTAACTGAATTTTGGCTTTTGTGAACAGGGAAAGCTGCAACCAGACATTTATAGTGACTCTCTTGCCTGTTCTAAACCAAGTAACAGGACTGAAAACATTGATTCTGCAACCCATTCACAGGTTTGCAGTGTTAACAAGTATGGAGCATACCGTAAACTCTAAAATGCTCAAAGTCCCTGATTTGTACTATGTATATATTATTTGTTATTCTTTCCTATCATCATCATCATCATCATTAGCAGCAGTAGTGGTGGTATCCAGATGTTAAATATACCACTCCAGACACAGGATTTCCAATTAGGAAGTTGTCTGCAACCATCCCAGAACAGGTAGGCTCATCATCAGTTCAAGTAGCTTGAAAGAGAAACCTGGAGCCCTTGGCATCATCCCCACAGGTTAGGGGAAACACCCTTGGCCCCCCCTGCGTATCTCTATAAGTTCTTTCCACTCATAGCCATCCTCTGCCACTCTCTACCACTCTCCACTGCATGGTCCTCTGCTGCCCTTATAGCCGCAGTCTCCTCTCAGATGTGTGCCCACTTAGCACTTTTTTTAAAAAAAAAAAAAACATTTTGTAAGCTTTCAAAGATTTATTTTATTTATGCATACAAGAGCTGGGGTGTAGACCAGAGGTGTGGTGTGGGGAGGAGGATTCACCAGAGACAGAGTGGGAAGCAGAACAGGCAGACTGACTGAAATACACTGCCAAGGGGAGCAGTGGGCAAGTCAGGAGAGGTCTGCTGCACCATATGTGGGTCAGCTCCCTGGCCGGGGATCAAACTCATGCTGCAGTAGCTGTGGATAGCTTCATAGTGCTGAGACCTAACCCCTTGCACTACCAAGGAGGACCCCAACCTAGCATTGTTTACATGCTATGTAACTTCCTAGGAAAGGTCTTAAGCAAGTAATTATAAAATTATCCCTATAACTATCTTAGAGAAAATGCTCTTGTTGATTTCAGTTTAACACCATTATTTGATTAAGTATTTTCAAGAATAGATTTGTAGGAATTAGTGAACAGATGTTATTGGAACCTAGAAATAGCCAGCTCCCTGTTCGCTGAACCAGAACAGCTGCTTTTATCTGTCTCTAAAAAGCTTCATTGAAATAGCTTTTCCAGCTAAAACAATTTCAAAAGCCATTCATTTAATGTAGCATTGTCCAAAAGAAACATAATGCAAGCCACAAATATAAGCCACATGTATCCTTTTAAGTTTTATAGTAACCACATTTTTAAAAAGTAAAAGGACCTACAGGCACGGCGCCGCCACACCCCCGCACTCCAACCCCGTGCTGCCGCTCCCCTGCCCTCCAGCCATGCATCCAGCTGCCACCGGCCTCTAGGCGCGCGCCCCTCGATGCCGCTGCTGACCATCAGGTGCGTGCACGCGCCCGCGCCGCCCTCCAGTCCCGAGCATGCGCCCCGTGCCCCCAGCCTACAGGCGCGTGCCACCGTGCCCCCGCCCTCCAGCCGGGCGCCGAGCCACCGCTGCCCTCTAGGCGCGTGCCCCTCGCTGCCACTGCTGACCTTCAGCTGCACGCCAGTGCCCCTTGCCACCCTCCAGTCACACGCATGCCCCGGGCCACCACCCTACAGCCACGCGTGCTGCCGCGTCCCTGCCCTACAGCTGCGTGCGCACGCCCCACGCCCCCGTTGCTGCCCTCCAGGCATGTGCCACGCCCAGCCGCCGCCCTCCAGCCATACGTGTGTGTGCCCCACGCCTCCGCCCTCCAACCATACGTGCCGCCATGCCTCCACGTGCCTCCACCCTCCAGCCGTGCACGCCAAGCCGCCGCCAACCTGCAGGCGCGCACCCTGCGCCACCACTGCCCTACAGCTGCTCGCACCACCACTGCCGCCCTCCAGCCGTGCGCACCCAGCTGCCGCAGCCTCCCAGGCGTGTGAGAGGTGCTAGGGTCTGCAAAACCATGGCAGAGCTTAGAACAGCTGGAGATTCCTGGCGGGATCCGAATTAACACACAGCCACCTGCTCCCACCCCTCTCCACCACCGTAAAGTGGAGGCGACCTGATAGGGGTGAAATCAGAGGTGCAGAGGCACAGGGCTGGCCTTGGAAGACTTCTCCCCACCAAACCCGACCCTAAAAGCGGTGATAGCCTCTAGTAAACTCTGGAGGAAATAGTGGGAGAGAAAGAACAGGAAGATCTATAGCGAGAATACAAGCAGAGACAGAAATAAACCTGAAGGCAACAGCATTTGACGCCTGAAAGGGGACAAAATTACAGCAGTGGGGCCACCCAAACACCCCAAGACCTCAGGGGCCAGACTACAGAAGACCTCCTAAACTAAACCTACAACTACCATCTCAGCAGGAACCACTAAAAGAAAAAAATCTTAAAAATTCATCCTCCCTAGCTTACAAGGATCTAGAGCAAAACAGCCACAGACCCCAGTACTGGGGTTCTTGGAACTGAGTGGAACTAGCTCTAAGACCACCAACCACCACGACCACCAGGGGTTTGGCTTAACAGGGCCAGAATTGGTTAGATCACCACTCCTCGACATCCAAGAAGGAGAACCCAAAGAGATGCCTGCCAACACCAGTGCCACAATCTCCCAACACTTACAACAAATCAGAAGACAAACAGGGAGAAGGAAAAATATAAACAACCAAGCAAGCCCTCAAGGAAAGGACACGGAACAAAAAGAAAATCAAGCACCAAAACCCATTGACAATGACTCAGAGGAACTTCTCTCACTGACAGATAAAAGATTTAGAATTATGATTAAGGAAATCATGATAAAGGAAAAGAAAGAAATGGAAAAAACAATTAACGATCTGAAGAAAGAAATAGAGACCCTAAAGAAGGAGAATAAGAGCTTAAAGGAAGAACTAAAGATCTCTGGGAACAGCAATAAAAGCAGAATCGATGAAATGGAAGACTGCATTAGCAACCTCGAAGATGCAAATATTAAAAGAACCAACAGGGAAAAGGAAAATGAAACACGAAAGGAAAAGAATGAAAAAAAAATTCAAGATCTATCTGACACCATGAAAAAAGGAAACATAAGAGTAATAGGAATTCCAGAAGGAGAGGAGAGGGACCAAGGAGAAGAGAAACTATTTAAGGAGATGATAGAAGAAAATTTCCCAAATATGAAATTTTCCGGCATGCAAGAAGCAAGAAGATCTCCAAATCACCATGACCCCAGATGACCCACACCTAGACATATCATAGTTAAACTCACACAAATACAGGACAAGGAAAAAATATTGAAGATGGCAAGGGGGAGGAAACAAATAACTTATAAAGGAAAACCAATCAGGATGACATCTGACTTCTCGGAAGAAACACTAAGGGCAAGGAGAGAATGGAGAGACATATTCAACAAACTCCAAGACCATAAATTCCAACCAGGAATACTTTACCCTGCAAAGCTCTCTTTCCTCTATGAAGAAAAGATAAAGATCTTCCCAGACAGAGTCTCCAGAAATTTGTCACGATTAAACCCCCACTACAAACAATACTACAAGAAGTCCTAAAACCAAAACTGACAAAGGAATGAAAAAGACTAAAATAAGACATGGAATAAAACCACAAAAAGACAAACAAAATGGCCAATATAGACGCCAACGTATCAATATTAACTCTAAATGTAAACGGACTCAACTCATCAATAAAAAGGCACAGAGTAGCGACATGGATCAAAAAAGAGAACCCAACCCTCTGCTGTCTACAAGAAACACATTTAGCAACAAAAGATAAACACAGACAAAGTAAAAGGCTGGAAAACAATCCTACAAGTAAATGGACCGAAAAAGAAGGCAGGGACAGCTATACTTATATCAGATAAAATAGACTTCAAACTAAAAAAGGTAAAAAGAGACATAGCTGGTCACTACATCATGATAAAGGGGAAAATTCAGCAAGATGATATAACCCTCATCAACATATACTCCCCTGAAGCAGCACCAAAATATATACAATTGTTATCAACTCTGAAAGCAGACATTAGAGAAAATACATATATAGTAGGAGACTTCAACACTCCATTATCACAAATGGACAGATCAACGAGGCAACAAATAAACAAGGACATTAAAACTCTAAACAAAGACCTAGACCACATGGGCTTAATAGATATATATAGGGCATTGCACCACCCAAAATCTGAATACACATTCTTCTCAAGTGCACATGGATCATACTCCAGGATTGATCACATACTAGGTCACAGAACAAACCTCAACAGATACACAAAGATCAAAATCATACCTACTATCTTCTCTGATCATAAAGCCATCAAACTAGAAATGAACCATGAAAAGAAAAAAAGGAACCCTTTTACATCATGTAGATTGAAACCCACACTGCTCAAAGACCACTGGACTAATGAGGAGATCAAAGAAGAAATTAAAAAATACCTAGAAATGAATAAGAAAGAAGACACAACCTTCCAGAACGTTTGGGACACAGCAAAAGCAGTATTAAGAGGGAAATACATAGCAATACAGGCTCACATCAAGAAACAAGAAACAACTCAAAGAAACAATCTAATCTCCCACCTCAAAGAACTAGAAAAGGAACAAGAGAAAAACCCAAAAGCCAGTACAAGAAAGGAAATAATAAAAATCAAAGAAGAAATAAATGAAATGGAAATTAAAAAATAAACAATACAGAAGATCAACGAAACCAAAAGCTGGTTCTTCGAAAAAATAAACAAAATAGACAAACCTCTAGCAAGCCCTAAAAAGAAAAAACGGGAGAATACACAAATAAACAGGATAAGAAATGAAAGGGGCGAAATTACAATGGACACAGCAGAAATCAAAAGAATAATCAGAGACTATTATAAACACCTATATGGAAACAAGTTCAACAACTTAGAGGATATGGATAAATTCCTGAAGCTACACAGCCACCCAAAAATAGGTAAAGAAGATATAGAACACCTAAACAGGCCAATCTCAAGCTACGAAATTGAAGCAGTAATCAAAACCCTCCCCAAAAACAAAAGTCTAGGACCAGATGGTTTCATAAACTAATTCTACCAAATGTTCAAAAATGAACTAATTCCTATACTACACAAACTCTTTCAAACAATTGAAAAGGAAGGAGTACTACCAAACACATTCTATGAAGCAAATATTACTCTAATACCAAAACCAGACAAAGACAATACAAAAAAAGAAAACTACACATCAATCTCCCTAATGAATACTGATGCAAAAATATTCAACATATCTTGGCCAACAGGATCCAACAATGCATCCAAAAGATAATACACCACGACCAAGTGGGATTCATTCCAGGGACACAAGGATGGTTCAACATCCAAAAATCAATTAATGTAATCCATCACATCAACAAAAAGAAAAATAAAAACCATATGATCATATCAATAGATGCTGAGAAAGCATTCAACAAAGTACAACATCCATTTATGATAAAGGCCCTTGAAATACTTGGAATAGAAGGAACATTCCTTAACATAATAAAAACCATATACGACAAACCCACAGCCAATATTATCCTCAACGGTGAGAAGCTGAAAGCCTTTCCCTTAAAATCAGGAACAAGACAAGGATGTCCACTCTCACCATTGCTTTTCAATGTAATACTTGAAGTCCTAGTGAGAGCAATAAGACAAGAGAAAGACATACAAGGGATCCAAATAGGGAAAGAAGAAATTAAACTGTCACTATTTGCAGATGATATGATTATATACATAGAGAATCCCAAAAACTCCATAGAAAAACTACTCAAAACTATAGACCAATTCAGTAACGTAGCAGGATACAGAACCAATGCACAAAAATCAGTAGCCTTTCTATATGCAAACACTCAGTCTGAAGAAGAAGAAATTAAAAGAATTATCCCCTTTAAAATCAAAACCAAAAAAATCAAGTACCTGGGAATAAACCTAACAAAAGAGGTAAAGGACTTATACAAAGAAAACTACAAAACGCTGTTAAAAGAAATAGAGGAAGACACAAAAAGATGGAAAGACATCCCCTGCTCATGGATTGGAAGAATCAACATCATCAAAATGGCCATCCTACCAAAAGCAATCTACAGATTCAATGCGATTCCAATAAAAATCTCAATGACATTCTTCAAAGAAATAGAACGGATATTGAAGGAATTCATATGGAACCACAAAAAACCTCGAATAGCTGAAGCCATCCTGACTACAAAGAAGATGAATGGAGGGATTACACTCCCTGATTTCAAACTATACTACAAAGCCATAAATAATTAAAACAGCATGGTACTGGAGCAAAAACAGACACACGGACCAATGGAACCAAATAGAAAACCCAGAAATAAGTCCACATATTTATGGACAACTAATCTTCGACAAAGGAGCAAAGAATATGCAATGGAACAAGATTAATTTGATCAATAAATGGTGTTGGGGGAACTGGACTGCTACATGTAAAAAATGAAACTAGACCACTACCTCACACCATGCACAAAAACCAACTCAAAATGGATAAAAGACTTGGAGATAAGACCTCAAACCATAAAGTTTATAGAAGAAAAAATAGGCAAAACTCTACATGACATACATCTCAGCAAAATCTTTACCACCCATAGCGAAGGAAGTGAAAGAAAAGATAAACAGCTGGGACTACGTCAAACTAAAAAGCTTCTGTATAGCAAAAGAGACAATAATTAAAACAAACAGACACCCTACTAATTGGGAGAATATCTTTGCACACAATACAACCGATAAAGGACTGATAACAAAAATCTACAAAGAGCTCACGCAACTCAACAAAAATAAAGTCAACAATCCAGTCAAAAAATGGGCAGAAGAGCTAAAAAGACACTTCTCCAAAGAAGAAAAGCAAATGGCCAACAGATATATGAAAAAATGTTCAACATCACTTATAATGCAAATGAAAACCACAATGAGATACCACCTCATGCCAGTGAGAATGACGCACATTAATAAAACAGGCAACAACAAATGTTGGCGAGGATGTGGAGAAAAAGGAACTCTCCTACACTGCTGGTGGGAATGCAAATTGATCCAACCACTATGGAAAGCTGTATGGCGTTTCCTCAAACTGCTAGAAATGGAACTTCCATATGATCCAGCAATACCACTACTGGGAATCTACCCAAAGGACACAAAAACAGTAATCTGAAAGGATACATGCACCTGCATGTTTATTGCAGCACTGTTTATAATAGCTACGGTATGGAAACAACCCAGATGCCCAAAAATAGATGTCTGGATCAAGAAGATGTGGTACATATACACAATGGAATACTACTCAGCATTCAAAAAAGACAAACACATGCAATTTGCAGCAACATGGATGGACCTAGAGGGGATCATGATCAGTGAAATAAGCCAGAAGAAAGAGAAAATTATCGAATGTTTTCACTTATAACAGGAATATAGGGGAGCCAACTAAGAAAGCAACATTCAGCAGGGTAGGAGGGGACGGGTAGGGCTCAAGAGGGGGTGGAGGGGAGCACGGAGGACTATGGTGCTGGCTCCACGGGTGAACAGGTGGTGGGTAACTTATGGGGAACACACAATAATGTAAAAGATATGAATGACAAAAATAAATAAAATATCTATTAAAAAATAAATAAATAAATAAAAAGTAAAAGGAAATATGTAGAATTGATTAATAGATTTTAATTACCAAACATATCTGAACTATTTCAGCAAGTATCCAATATAAGAATTATTAATGACATACTTTACAATGTCTTTGTACAAAATCTGATGTGTATTTTATCACATGTCTCAAATGGAGTAATCACTTTTCAAGCATCCAGTAACCATATGTGGCTCTTGGCTATCACATTGCTCAGTACAGATCTAGTAATAATGTAGAGCTATGCTTTTTGAGGGGTTTCCGCATATATTCTCACAAGTAAATTGCAAAGGTATCATCACTGAGCTGTCCACTATTGGACACTGTCCACTACCCAGCATTCATTCCACAATTTCCCCTTCTCAACAGTACCTCTATTTTCATTGGACCCTAAATGCTTCAGGGCTGATCCCATTCCTAGTTACCAGAATGTTCTTTTGCCAGGGAGAAGGATGTGATCCCATACTAGGCAATGAAATCTAAGAGAAGTTTCCTAGGGACATGTGGGGGAAAATGTCTTCATTTCTTTTTCCTTTGTTGAGATAACACTGGTACACAACACTGTATGTGATTTAAGGGAATAGGTTCACATCTCTTCAGATGTCTGTCACCAACCCACCCCCACCACAGAAGTAACCACAGTCCTTTATCATAGACTATTGAGCCCCCTCCCTCTTTTGTTTCTAATCCCACCCTCCTTCCTCCTCCAGAAGCATCAATTCTGAAGTCATAGAAAAAATGGTAAGTCATTCCATTCTTAGGTATCTACCTAAAGAATACAAAACCATTTGATGTTAGGGATATATGCACCCTTATGTTCATTGCAGCACTGTTTATAATAGCCAAGTAACGGACACTACCACTAAGTGAGTGGTGGATTAAGAAGATGTGGTCTATATACGTAATGAAATACTACTCATCTAAAAAAAAAAAAAGATGAACTCTTGCCAATTGTGACAACATGGATGGAACAGGAGGGGATTATGCTAAGTAAAAGAAATCAGAAGGAGAAAGCCAAATACTGGATGGTTTTACTCATTACCCTAACTCTGGATTTGCAACTATGTTTTTTAGTCCAAAGCTACTGTATCAATCTGTTACAGGGCAGAGAGAGAGGCACCCCCGAAACCCCAGACCTGCCCTGTTCTAAATGGGTTCTGCCATCTGCCGCATCAATACAAAACATATAGGACCTTTTGTGGAAACAGACTTTAATACAATTAGAAAAGACAGAGAAGACAAAAACTATTTTCTAAGTCAAGCAGCCAATGTTAACCAACTCCTCGTGGGTAAAAGTCCACCCAAACGGGATTGGCCCAAAGCAAGTCTCGAAAACCTGCCACAAGTCTGGAACAGTTTAGGGCAGGGACCCACACATAAGGGTCAGAAACCAACAGACAATTCTGGAAGGAACCAAAATACCTTTCGGCAGGGACCGATCCAAAAGGGTCAGAAACAGACAATTCTGAGAGGAACAGAACAAAATCAAAACCAAAATCAATACAGCCATCGTTAACGTTCCCATGCATCTCTCACCCATATCTATTTCAGTCAGTCCAGGCCAGTGCAGCTTCTTTACAAGTCTCTCTGCTCCTTGGGCCTCTTCTGGCTTTCCATCCTTCTTCCATTTCCTCCTGTCTTCTATGCGTGTGTTCTGTCTCCTCTCTGTGTGTCCTCTGTGTGTGTGACCTGTCTCTCTTCTCAAGCTTCTTATATCCTGCTCAGTTCCACCCTACCTCGGGTGGGACAGGGAACCTGGGACACACCCTTTCTCCTGGGGACCACCCTGTTACAATATCATCTCTAATAAAGATCCAGGTCAACCTAAATATACTGAAGCTTTTGAACACCTTTTGGAACATTCTTATTGTTTCTTTCTTATTTTTACTCTGTTTTCCTATTGCTGCTAAAATTCCTCATTGTTTCATTGTTATCCCCGGGGCATCTTCCCAAACACCCTTTTTGTTTGTTTGTTTGTTGGTTCTTCTTTGGACACCACCCACTAGAGCAACTGTTTTCTTGTGCTTCCATCCTCTGCTTCTAATTTTCTCTCTTCAATTACAAAACAAAGTGTGTCTCCCATCCTTTTTTATCCTAAAGTTTAAAAAAAATCTTTCTATGAATTATTTTTATAACAGATAATAACATGGAAACAAAGTAACAAATTAAGAGAAAGATATAATGTTTTTTAAATTTTTTGCAAGTTTAACTGTATAAATAGTACCATTATTCTTGAGACACAAACTAGATGGTTGACTTCGGAATACAAAACACATGAGTTTGATTTGCGTAATAACATATACCAATTGTGGGCCTTAAAGCAAGTTGCTTACCCAGCAACTGAAAAAACAAGATGAAATAAAATAAAGATATAAATGTTATCTGTCTTGATAGATTTATATGAAGATCAAAAATCATGTAATGTATAACACTCTTAAAGCCAGGATTTACATCTCAATTTTCTGATTCCAAATTTAGTTTCCTTTTGACTTCATTAGCAGTTCATTTCTTCATTCATTTACACTCATTTATTGAGTGGCTACTATGAGCTGGGAATATTAATAGACAAATAAGGCAAGGTCTTGACTCTTAAGCAGTAAATCAGACAGATAAGTGGATATTAACAAGAGGGAGGCCATACAGTTTAGTGGTTCATCACATAGGCTATAAAATCAGACAAATCTGGATTTGAAAGTCATTTCTGTTTCTTGTTAGCTTTGGGGCCTTGGGAAAGTTACTTAGCATCTGAAAAAAGTTTCCTCATCTGAAAAAGGATGAGGAGAATAACAGTATTCTCTCAGAGTACTGTTGACACAAGTAATGAGCTATGTTTGCGACAGGCTTAGCACAGTGCCTATTGTAAAGTAAGCATGTGTCTACTGTGGGCAATCAACATTGTCATAAAATAACTATTTTGACAATTGTAAATATAACTGTGCATAATTAAGTGATAAAGCTCTGTTCAGGCACTATAGAATATGGAGGAGGGACATTTAATTCTCTCTCCAAGATCACTGCCCCCTAAAACAGCAGACCTCTATAAAGGGAAAGACAAAGAGTTCACATGTCTAAGTGTGAAACTGAATCATTCTAGAAATTGCAAGTTGATTTTTATGATTGAAGAGAAGGATGTTGTGGGAGGAATGGAAAATGGGTGCTAAGTGTAGGCAAATCCAAGATTTTACGGATTAAACTAAGCCTTTTAAATCTCAGTGAGCCGGCACTAGACAGTAACATGCTGAATTCCATGTCAGAGAGTCACTGTGAAGGCCAGCGAGTTTCTCTAAGGCTCCTTCTCTTCTCCATAGTTATAAGGAAAAAAGATGAAAGCAGGTTTGCAAGAATCCCAATTGCACTGCATCACACTGGAAGTTTTAAAACTGTCAAAACAAATTTTCTAATTTTGACTGTAGTCAAACACTTTCCCACTAAACAAAGAGAACTCAATAAACAGTTTTATTTGTTTTATAAATAGTTGAGTGAAAAGAATAATATTTGTGAATCATACTAGCAGAAAAATGTTTGCCTAATAAAACCTTACCACCTTCTAAGTCTGTAGAACTCGATGAAGTTCATGATGCACCTTTATAAAATATCTTCTAAACTGCAGGCACAGATGTTTGGTGAATGGAATTCTTTAACAGATTATTGGGAAACAAGCAAAAATTCTTGTCATCTTTTAGAGGGATTTTTCACAACAGGGGCTCTAGAAACTGAAGCACCTAAAAAGGTCAATTAGGGCCTCATAGTGGCACAAGGGGTTAAGTGTCAGCACTATGAAGCTATCAGCAGCCACTGCAACACAAGTTCAATCCCTAGTCAGGGAGCTGACCCACCTGGCACAGCAGACCTCTCCTGTCTTGCCTACTACTCCCCTCAGCAGCATATTTCAGTAAATCTGCCTGTTCTGCCCCCCACTCTGTCTCTGGTGAATCCTCTTTTCGCTCCTCCCACCTCTGGCCGGCACCCCAGCTCTTGTAAGCATAAATAAATCAATCTTTTTTTAAAAAGGTCAATTAATGAATCAATAGAAAATCTTTAATCAATGTGTTTATCTGACACAGTTTCTGTGATTTTTGACTATTCTTAATCAATCTGTTCTTTTTTGTACAATATTTTCAATGAAGTAATCTCAAAATGTTTTAGTATAGTGAAAAGAGAGAGACGCCCAATATGAAATAGAGCTTCCTAGCTTACAGAGTTATGGGGTCTGCCACAAATTTCTAGGGCTGTGACTGGGGAAAGTTGTATGTGCAACTGACAGATGGGGATGAAAAATACCAAACAATTAGGCTTCCTTACCCCTCCCTGGCCTGGTTCCACCAGCCTGGGAGTTCCACTTTATTTCTGTCCCTTTTCTCTCTAATACACTTTTTTCTTTCTCCAAAAAAAAAGAAAGAAGAAAAATACCAAACTGATAAACTGTTCTTAGGGTTAAATTAGATAATACAAAGAAAAGGTTCAACACAGTAATTTAGTAATTCTCATGCAATCAGTTAAGTATGTTCTTTTGTTTTGTTATTTCTTCAGCTTTCTCTTTACCAGTCTTCCTGCCAATTCAACTCATCAATGAACATACACACACACACTGAAAAATACAAAATTACTACCATAATGTTTCTAAGGATGAATTAGACGATAATAATGAACTCCCATCTCTTACTATTAACACCCTAATTTTGAAGCTCTTTTTCTCTGTATCCTAGATAGGAGAAAAATCCCATTACTTACCTCCCACTATTCCTCCTACTTAAAAACCCTGATCCTTCCAGTGATCCCTGGATATAACGAAGGGGTAAATAACCCAAAGCTAAAACATGCCAGGTTTGCCTCCAGGACTTTTGAATCTTGACTGAGTGACACCAAGAATAAAGGGGCTTGAAGACATGGGACGCATCCCAGTAGCAGGCAGCAAAAGTTGCAGCAGGCACTGGCAGTGTCGCCTAAGGCTCAGCATTCAGAAGAGCGTGGGCCCTGCCTATCTTCCCAAGTTGGCTTGTCAACTTTCTTTTCTGCCTTTCTTTCTGCATACAAGAGCTGGGGTTGTAGGACAGAAGTGTTCATGGAGGGGGCGGTATGGGGGGAGGTGGTAGGAAGATTCACCAGAGACAGAGTTGGGAGCAGAACAGGCAGATGGATGGACTGAAATACACTGCTGAGGGGAGCAGCAGGGGAGACAGGAGAGGTCTGCTACACCATATGTGGGTCAGCTCCCTGACTGGGGATCGAACTCGTGCTGAAGTGGCTGCAGATAGCTTCATAGTGCTAAGATTTAACCCTTTGTGTGACCAGGGAGGCCCTGGCTTATCAACTTTCTAGGGCCCCGTGTATGCCCCAGATCCTTTCACACAGGCGCTGTGTGCTTAGGAGTCGGATTCTGTTGTCTGATACCAAATTTAGAGCACTGAAGTAGAAAGGTAATGCCATGCTTCTTGAAAATGATCTAAGGCACAATTTTATTGGAAATAGTAGAGGGGAAAAAATTCTGTCTCAAATATCATTTGGGGAGTAAAACCTTACTTTAAGAAATTTACGTCTGGATCCAGGCAAAATCCTAGTCTTTTCTTGAATGAAATTACTATCACTAAATAAATTTTTAAAATCTGCCACCCAGTATCTTGGCTGTGAGCATATCTATTGATTTATAAAGAGAAAGTTGACAGATTAAGCGAAAGCCCAAACTACAACTTACTCTTTCTGGAAAAATCAAGAAAGAACTTCTTTTCTTCTTCTCTGATCTCCTCACTATGGTGCTAATAGAGTATTTACAAGCTTTCAGAACCCTATGCAGCCACCTCAGTTCCACTGTTAACCTCACTTTACACTCAATTCGCTTCTGAACAATTTTCTGAGCCTAAATCTTTGAAGATGAAGTAGTGTCCTGAGACTTTGTGTTATGTGTAACTACTTATAGTTACAAAATAAAATAAAAAACAAAGAAGAAATAGATATCTACATTGAAAGACTGTTTCATGATGACACTCATTAAAATTATATGTTGTTATGAAAGCAAATTAACTATTAAAGAAGCAAATTAAATACAAATTTATTGATCACAGATTGTAAAATAAATCTACTAACAAAAAGTTTTGAAAAACAAACACAGGACCTGGCCAACAGCGGCAAAAGTGCGCCTTAGGTTTGTTCCTTAGGAGCAGAGCATGAATCGAGGATTCTGACACGTGGCAGGAAGTCAAAGTGGGAAATGCAGAGTCCAGTTTTCCAGGGGGCCACCTTTTCTCTCATCGTCTCTCCAGTCTATGTGAATCAAGCAAGGCTTTCTCTGTCTCTCTTTGGCTTATGTATCTTTCTCTTTGTGGTTATTCCAAGTCACTCTCAAAAAAAGAAATCTATTACCCCTTAGATAGAACTTAATCTTGACTCTGCCCATTATTACCTTTGTAAATTTGAAAGAGTTACTTCCTTGTTAAGGAATGGAATGGAAAGCT
Organism: Scalopus aquaticus; assembly: GCA_004024925.1. NCBI lineage: Eukaryota > Metazoa > Chordata > Mammalia > Eulipotyphla > Talpidae > Scalopus > Scalopus aquaticus. Next base: position 4,701 of record PVIJ01002893.1, on the reverse strand, counting down.
ACTTCTGGACATTTAGACACCTCACTATTAGAGTTCCAGAGGAAGACAGGACCCTATTTCTTCTCAGAGCCACAGGACAGGGCCTACAGAAATTTAGGAATGCCTTGTAAACTCTGTCTTTAAAACACTTCATGTGAATACTTCCACTTCTCCACGGAATCCCAGTTACCAGTCTTGCCTAGATAACTTCACTAGCTCCTATGATCTCCCTACTCCCACTCCTGCCATTCCACAGCCCTGTCTTTATGTAGCTTCTAGGATCTTTTATTTTTCTAAAGATTTATTTATTTATGCATACAAGCTGGGGTGCAGGCCAGAGGTGTGGGGCAGTAAGAGAGTTCACCAGAGACAGAGTGGGGAGCAGAACAGGCAGATCAACCGAAATACACTGCTGAGGGGAGCAGCGGGCGAGGCAGGAGAGGTCTGCCACACCATGTGGGAATCTCCCCGGCCCGCCATAGAACTCCAGCTGCAGCTGCCTAGATTCTCCACTACACTGCACTTAACCCGTTGCGCCACTAGGGAGGCCCAGCTTCTAAGATCTTTTAAAAATATAAATTCACTTTCCTGCTTCAAATCTTCCAGTGGTCTCTTAAAATAATATTAAATAATATTAAAACTCCTTATACAGTCTGACCCTGAACACTGCTCTGATGTTTTTTATAGCATACCACTCCCTCCCCTGTCATTTCACTTCAGCCACACTGGCCTTCCTTTTATCCTTTCAGCAACTCAGGTGAGAAACTTTGCTGTTCCCTCTGCCCAACATGCTCTTCCAGCAGAGTATCCATATCTGACTCTTTGCTTTCATCTAGATCTCAGCTTAAATGTTACCTTTTGAGGAATTCTTGTCTAACAACCCAATCTACCAAAGATCCCAGGCTCCTTCTAACACAGCAGGCTGCTTTATTTCCTTAACAGTAGTTGTCACAACTTGACCTCTAGTTTATTTGATGGGTTTTGTCTTTCTACTAAAATGCAAGCTTCCCCGAAGCAGAAAACTAGCCTGTTTCATGACTGCTTTCAGCATGTACAACTATGCCTGACAGTAGATGCTCAATAAGCATTCATTGAATGCATGAATCAATAAATTCTAAATGGCTCTCAGTTTTGTTCTTACATTCAAAATTAACAATGATGGAAAATAACAGGTTTTTGGCTTTTTTTAGTTATAACTTCAATTATTTCAGGAAATCATTCAGGAGACATTACATGTTTTGAGGACAAGGGATAAGCTGTTGTTCTGTCAGGTTCTCATATGGTAGCCCATACACAGTTTGTATTCAATAAAATGTCAGTTAAATCCACACCTGAGAAAAAATTAAAAAGGTTGTAAAATAATGGTACTTCATGGTGTGTGTGTGTCTGTGTGTGTGTTAGTAAAATGAATACAACATGGCTTGTACCCCTGAAAATTTCAAGGTAATTTCATGTTATTTTGCTGTGCATAAACTTAGTGGAACTCCTTGATATCAAATATAGACATAAAATATCACATATTTTTAAAAAATTAAATGTGTCTTTAATTTCGTATTGTTCCAAGGACTACAGTTATCATCAAAGCATGGAAGCAAGAGAGACTTCAATTCAATCAATGTAAGAGAAATGAAAATCTCCTAATAAAAAGGGCAACTTGAGATGAATTTGGCTACTCAGCGGTACGATGGCTTCAAGGAAAGAACTTGACCTTCAAGACCCAGCTTGATCACTTACTAGTCCTGTTACCTTGCCAATCACTCAAGCTTGCGTTTCTTCATTATCTGTAGGTTGAAGCTAATAATGCCTACCCACAGGGTTGTTGTAAGAAACAAAGAAAAAAAATTTTGGACTGCAAGCACAGCATAATCCTTTTCTTTAGAAAATTTCTTTGTGCCCCTGAGCAAGCAACAGAAGCCCTGGATGAACTTTAATTAAAAGTTCTCAGAGCTTGGAACTTCATCAAGAATATTCCAGAAAGAGAGCAGATTTGTTTTTTGTTTATTTGTTTGTTTGTTTACTAAATGACCTTTATGAACCAAAAGATTTTAGAATTTGAAACTTCTTATTTTACAAAGAGGGAACAGAATACAGAAAAGTAATACAACCTGCCCAACACGAAATATTGGGCTGTCGGAAAAGTCAGGACATATTTTTCTATGTTTTTCAAGCAAAAATGTGTCATGACTTTTCTGACAACCCAATATAAACTTCTATTTCTAATCTTCAAGGCAATCTACCAAAGCAGTCCTCCCTCATCCTTCGCTACCTATTTGACTGTCATATTTCTTGACATTCTCAGTTGTCCTTTAGCAGAAATAGATACCTAGCTCAATGTTTTCCCTGAGTTTCTGCACAAACTTCTACCTCTCTCCTTCCCCACGTATTCTATGTCAAGCTGTTTGTCCCTCCTTTCCTTTAAAGCAACACAAAGAGAAAAAATGTTTCCTTATTAACATCTCTACATCTCCACATGACCTCAGTACTCAAGGACCCTGATACTCTACTTCTTTAATTCATGAGGCAACCTGAGGGATCTTCATACATAAAGCAGGTCAAATTTCTTTCTCAGTCAAAGCTTTTAGTTGCTTTCCATTGTACTTAAGATAAAAATCTGAACTCCCAAACTCAAATGACAGTCTTCTGTATGGTTTGGCCCTACCTACCTGCCTACCCTCACCTTGAAGGTGTTCCCCCTCTTCTTCACACTAATCCATGTCTCTGGCTTTCTTTCAGCTCCTCCAGCTTCCAGGCTTTTTCTGTTCTTATGTCTTCACATGCTGCTCTTTTGTGAAGTATCATCTTTCAAGTTTCACCATAACTGACATTTCCTCAGGGAGGTTCTGCTTAAACACCCCTCTCCCTGCCATCTTTACCACCCTCCCAAAATATCTTTTTGTTGCCTTCATAACACACTCATTGTTTTAGAGAGGTTTGTTGGGAGGGTGCCAGAAACTGTCCTCGCCCCCAACTTGTCTGTTCAAATGGGCAGAACAAATAGCATTAGAGGAGATGTTATAAAGTAAGAATTGTTTATGTGGATAAATGTAGAATAAATAGGTTTATATAGTGGAAATATATATGGTAAAAGAGGTAAATGCATACAACACTCCTGGTATATACTGCTGGTTACTCAGGAAGAAGTAAACCATCCAGTTTAGTGCTCCTATGGCATTCTGGGTAAAATAAATAAATAAATAAAAGAAGCCAGGAAACCTATCTTCTCCCAAGATCTGAAGCCAAGAAGTCTGGAGCAAGGTAGTTTTGCTACATTCACTAGCAAGAGAAGACTGGGAATGTCTTTAAAAAAATTCATTGTAAGGAAAGGCAAACTTGTCATTAGGTGATCTGGGTCCAACACAGAACCTAAGGACCCAAGAGGAAGGTCGGTTCTGGAATAGAATGTGCCCTTTGGGTCCATGCAGTCAACATGGTGATTGTGCTTCAGGGAATTCTGCTGAACTCTGGCTGTAGTAGTAGGTGTGAATGGACATGTTCTCGAATGATGGGGCACAAGCATGACCCCTCTCTAGCCTGGGCAGCCATGGCCCAACAGCCCCTCACAGCCTCAGGGCATCAAGCAGCCCTTCTGCCTAGACACAGTTGGTCTGAAGCAGTGGCACGTGTGGGAGAGAGAACAACCATCAGACTGGCTGCACTTGTTTATTGGAATGATTGTTCATTTAGTGTCTATGTTACTAGACTGAAAGTTTAATGAAAGAAGATAGTACATCTGTCAGGCTTGCTCTCAGGGCTACCAAGTGTCACACAGATTGCATGCTACTCAGCCAGGAGAAGTATTCACAGAATGTAATGTGTACAGAGTGCTTAGAGTTATTAACCATTTAACACACATAATCGTAAAAGTCAGGTCTGGTCACGACTGTACTATCAGGGCAACCAGAGTGGCAAACACATAGTAAACACTTGATAAACACAGAATGAACTGGGTAAGAGGCTGAGCCATCTGCCTCGTCCATTTGTATGCATTTCTATGCTTCTTCCTAAAGAGTCTTTGAGCACTTCCCCCCTCCCCATCCCCAATACAGAAGATACAGGAGGCACAATTTTCTTTTTAGAGCCAGAATTGAGAGGAAGGTTAGACTTGATAACTTATAAATGAGGAGGAGGAAGACCAGAAAGATAAAATGACTTCTACCATGGGGTGGAAAAGCCAAGATCAGAACCTGGGTCTTTTGTCCTCAGTGCCTTATTTTCTCTGGGACACTCAATCAATTCTTCAACCACTGTCTTGTTCTCCTCGTGAACCAGAGGAGGTCATACTCAAAGCCACTCACGCTTTAAGACTGTTTAGGTACTTGTCCCATCTATTTGGAAAAACACAGATGATGCTTATCAACCTGACTCAAACTCCGTAGTTGGTATCAGGATGTTATCAGACCACAATGAAAGTTCCACTTCACTGTTTGGAGGAGACCCCAGAATGCACCTTTTAAATTAATTTTTTTTATTTATGCTTCAGGTGAAGTTTGTCTCTTACAATCTCTTATTATTGTTGGGAGTGACGCCATCAACATGGCGGTGAAGGGACGCTAGTATCAACTCTCCCAAAAGAAAAGCTGCCTATAAAGAGACATCAGCCAAACCCAGAGAAGATTCAGTAACGCTACGTAAATCTAACACCCTCACGGGTGAGTAGAACTTGGAAAGAAGCTAAAAAGACTGATCAAGGAGAAGAAAGAACCACCAGATCCCCTCTCCCCT